>BJKM01000504.1:0-82500 GCA_015082035.1 Chaenogobius annularis | reverse complement strand
GGATCGGTGTGAGCGCTGCTTGTGTGGTTTGAAGCAAACGTAGAAGGCATGGTTGGCGTAGAACGGCGCAAACGTAGCAGGCGTGGCTGCCGTGGATCAGAGCAAGCGTAGCAGGCGTGGCTGGAGCGAGCATGGCTGGCATGGATCAGAGTGAGTGTAGCAAGCGTGGATGGTGTGGATCGGTGCGAACATAGCAAATGTGGCTAGTGTGGATTGGAGTGAGCGTGGCTGGCATGGATTGGAGCGTAGTAAGCATGAATGGCGTGGATCAGATCGGCGATACTAACATGGATCAGTGTTTGGTGGCTTGCCTGGGTTCGGAGTGGCATGAGAGCATGGTTGTGGATCGGAGTAGCATGGCCAGTGTGGGTCAGAGTAGCGTAGTTGGCATGGGTAGGAGGGGAAATGGAGGGGATGAGGGCCGTGGGCAGAGAAATATTGGAAATCATTGCTGAGGAGATTCTACTGTCATGGAATTCAGAGGAACTGAATTTGCATTGGATTGCAGCAGTTGAGGGTTGGGCTGGTTAAACTTGTTGGAAAAAAGAGAAGAGACATTCAGATTGAATGAGTGAGCAACCTGCGCAGACAGAGTTGACAGAAAAAAATGCCACAAATCATTCATGTTAGAGGCCAGGGGATCAGGCTTGGAGGGTTGTCACCTGGCTCCCCTGGGGAGAGCTGGAGCAGCAGCCCGATGTTGCAGAACGGCAGAAGCGCTCTGCTGTCAGGAAATCGGTAACAGGTATCCGATTCTGATTGGCCCTGGATCCATGATGCTAATGGGTAATTTGAGATTGGTTAGACTGAGGTGTTAAACTGGTATAAGAAGGCTTGTGGGCAATACAGGTGTAGTGCGAAGACTGAGGTGGAGGCGTGGTCCTGCTCACAAACATCAGTTAACCTACTCACTCCATCTGCACAAAACAATCCTGGTGTAACCTTTTTTTGAACTGACTTTACGTAAATACAAAACATCCCCCAAAAGGAATCTTCACATGATTATCCACATTGATAGGCCGGTCACACTGATCAAAGTCAGAGCCCTATAACTTTTTCAAACTAGCAGTAGGTGGTATGTGACAAAACTGACTCCTAGGGGTGAATACAATTTGGCTGTTTATAACGTTAATATGTAATTTTAAAAATAACCTTTTCATGATCTTTTTTTGTTGTTGAATAATATGTGATGATTTTATAGCAATTTAAAAATGTAAATAAAAACATATTTACTAAAGTCAAACACAGTAAAATGGCGAAAGCATGCATAAATTCACAGGAAATAATCCAATACACATGTTTTAAAAAAATATATATTTACTTTTCTCCTTTGACCCCAGAAAACCATATTATTTTGCAAAATTCTTTTTTACTTATATGAGAACCTTCTTTTTACCCTAAGTATTTGTATATGCTGGTTTAAAGACACATTATTACAGTTTTGTATCCACATAAATAGGAACAGAAAAAATATATCACTTATCATATTACACATTGACTTTTCTTAACCTCTGAGAATTAGTTTATGCAGCATGAACTTTCTGAAATGATCTGTCATTCTTTGTGAATGTCGCATCTGGCTGTTGGGCTGTAGCTTCTGGTTCACCACTGCATTCATGACGGACTTGGTACAATTGACTGGCTCCCATGCCCTGAGCTAAACGCTTTCCTTCTGGTGCTGGCCTGTCGGCGTCAGACTGTCCTGGAGCTCAGTGTGGAGCTTTAGTCCACATCTGGGAGACCAGTCTCACTGGAGCACCATCTTAAAGCATTTAAGCACACAAAGCATATTTGGTGGCTGTGGCGCAGAGGTTAGAACATTTTTAGGGCTACACTGACATTGTGTCCTTGGGCAAGACACTTCACCCACCTTGCCTGTGCAAATGTGGTGTGCAATTGGTTATGATGGTGGCAGCTACACATCCATCACCATCTGTCTACAGTCTACCACAGAGAAGCTGTCGTTTCTGAAGATGCTTACTGCCATGAAAATAAATCAACTTTGAGCTTCTTTAGACCAGTGCACTGGGCTATTATATTTTTGCTTTAAGTCAACCCCTTTGTGTTCCTTTTCTTCTGCATCTTAAAGATTAAAGCAATAGGCCAAATTAAACATGAGGAACCACATTACTCGTCAATATTTTTTGTCATCAAGACAAGAAAAAAATGAAAAGTTTGTGTTTGCAGAAATAGAATATAATTATCTTCTCAGATACAGGCACTACTTTGCTGTATAATGTTGGACTGAACCTGCCACAGAAACTTCATGGCTATGCAAAGTTACCTTTTGGCTTCTGGAGACTTTTGCAGGAAACAAAACTTACACAGGGTCTTTTTAAACAGAAGTTTTCAGAACCAACATAATTTAGAGTGAGCCCATAGACTAGTGTCATTTGCTCAGAAACACATTTTCATGCACAATTACTCTCTAGTTAACTCTCCACACATGTCCAAATACAGCCACAGTCTTTCCTTTCATTGTGGTTAGATGCAAACCTTGTAAGGATTTAATGACAATGCTCTGTGCATATGCTTATGTAATTATTCACAGCTCGTGCGGCTGCAGACAAGGGCGTGTGCTGCAGACATGGAAAACTCACTGAAGTTTTGAGAAAACTTGGATGTAGGGAATTTCAGTTTGTGTCAAAAGCCTGTTTGTGGATTACTTTCTACAAAAACAAAAGTGACGTTTAGGGTTGATGCGCCTGATTCACTGTGTTTGCGGCTTTATATCACTGAATGGATGCTTGCCAAATCCAAACATAAATAAATACCTCACTGTAAAAGGTAACCATGAGAGTAAAATTTACTCTAAAATTTATGAGCTCCTTTTAATACAAAACTGAAAGTTTTAAGATAGAAATAAAATAATAGTAATATTTGCTCTATAAAGACACTTTATTTTACCATATGCTTCCTAAATGTTCTATAAATGGTCACATCATAGCTAAAAACTGGATTTTGCAACTTATATAAAATGCTAAAATATATCTTTAGATTCAGCCAATATAAAACTGCAGCAGACAGAAGAATAACACTATATCATATATTAATCTCTTTGTCTGTCATCCAGCAAGTGTTATTGTGCCAGTTTAACATCATGTTGTTTAAAACAGTGAGGCAGGCTTGCATTTGGGATTGGGCAGAAACGGTTCCAGTCAGTCATATTGTTCTTTTTTTTCAATTATAGTTACGCCCAAATAAATGAACAAAATAAAAAACAATACATATGAACATGAATAATTAATGACTGTAAACATGACAAAGATTCTCTAACTAATGGGATATCTGTGATCATTATGTTAATAAACTTTAATTGACATCTATTAAGTAAATTCACAAGAAAAGACCTGCATTTTTACAATGCTAAAATAATGAAAAGTTGCTGCAACCGTATTCTGAATTTATTATTAAATGATGCTGGTGATGACAAAGGCAAGAATATTGTTGCTGTTATTTTATATACATTTTCTGGAGGCTTTTGTCTATTTAAGGGGTGATGTCTACTACTGTTTTATCTATATTTAGATCAACTGTTATTGAAAAATAAAATAAAATAAATACATTGACGAAAAAACTACACCTTTGATGCAATTTTTATATAAAAATATATATTTATATATCCAACTAATGCAATGTTCATATTATAGCCTTTTCTTTTACTCTTTTACTGCCGCAGAAGACTTATGGGGCTGCTTTATTGGGTGAATACTTTTAAGTAATGCTTATCTGTTGCCATCATATATAAGTGCTCTTTCATTTTTTAGCCTTTATAAACACTGCTCTGTGATTGATGCTTGCAACAGCCACTGGGCCTGGCTCGCTGTGCGATTGCCTGCTTACAGAGCTCTGACACTTTTACAGCCCTCCTAATACCATTACCTCTCTCGCCTTTCCTGTTGAATCAGGTAGAAAAAATGCTGCTGTGATCTCCTCCAAAAAATCGGCTCCTTTTGTTATATGTAATGGGATTGGATTAATGTATATATTAATTTTAATACAATTTTATGAATGACAAAGAGTAGACTAATAAGCAAACAATAACAGTAAGGTGATAAATTAATCTCCCGACTCAATGTCCCAATACAAGACCAATAAGATCATTAATACTGGCTTTCAGACCAAATCATTTTAACAAAACCTAAAGTAATTTGTTAAAATGTTTTAGTTACATTTGAAGAGGTTTTTGTTATTTACTCAAGTCATTTCTACTCTTTAGTGAAGGTTCAGTCTGTCGACTATTTTCAACTGGCTTTGATTCGTTAGGTCAGACAGGAGTGTTGTTTACCTGCTTTACATGTTTCGACTACAGTTCAATTTATTTTTGTAACGCCCAAAATCACAACAGCAGTTGCCTCGAGGGGCTACAGTGGAAAAAGACCAAATAAACAATGTTCATAGGAACTTGGTAATGTCCCAGCATCTTGTGTCTTTAGACAGATGTCCCAAGCTCCCCTGTCCTTAGACCCTCCTTCTCGGCCAGGAAAAACTACCAAAACTCTTTGGGAAAAAGTAGAAACCTGCAGGAGTTCCACAGTGAAGGAAAGATCCGACTGCCTCGGACGGACAGGACGCGCCTCAATTTGCAGATAGACGGTGGAGCTAATAATCCCAAACTGGAAAATAATCCCAAACTGAAAAAAGTAAAACACTAGTTTATTTAATTTACAATTTATATAGAAATTATTTACATCTGAAATTGTAAATTGAAACAATTCTTCTGTTCGCTATTGTGAACTGCAACTCTCCAAATGCAGAAGTAAGCAGACTTTTTAATCTTTTTGGATCAATATTGTGATTTCAGGTACAACATATGATCTAATTAGAACTAAGTATGTAGAAGATGAAAGCACAACAGGGCTTCTTCAAATTCTAACTTTCTTTCAGGTTCATATTGCCACCATCACCAGTGCCTCGCTCGAGGTAATCATATTGTAATCCTGCTCTGCACCTCATGTGCATCGCCCCACATTCCCTGTCGGAGTCTTACGTGTCTAACTTAAAATACTATTTACCAATATATATTGTCATATCATTCTTAGTTGTATACATTAATTATCTTACAATGCATTTAATTTTCATTTGAGTCTCTCCAGGTGGAAATTCAGCCAATTCAAACAGAAAAAGAACATAAATTATGTATAAATATGAACTGCTCATGCATAAACAAACATACAACAAAATGTGAAGCTTTGGGACACTTAGAAAAGGTCACAGTACAACCACCCTAAGAGTATATTTGTCTATTCATCTTACAGGGATCATGAATAAATTTAAACAAATCAAAATATGTTGCATAATGGAGACAATTATGCCCTAGAAGTGAAATATCAGCAAGACGATGACTAAACGGTTGAAAAAGTACTCTATTATAACATGGTGGGACAACTCATGGAACCAGGGATGAGAGGCAGCTAAAGTGAATGTCAAATAATCAGCTTTGCAGATCTAGACCTACAGTGTAAGGGACAACTTATTTGAGGACATTTTTATGGACATGTTTGAAAATGTGGAAGATCACACTCCTCAGCTTTCTCAGTAAATTGTATTCTGGCACTGGAGAGGAGAATTCAGCCAATAGTTGAGCCTCGGATTTGGGAGTCAGAACACCGTACCAACTCTGTGTCCTCCATTAGGTGCTCAAGGGTTCATACATTTGCCCAACAGTCGACTAACATTTTGTTGAAAGCGTTCGACCATGTCTGACCGTGAGTGTCAGAACTATGTGTTAAGGGCTGTTCGGACCCCTTATGACTGGAGCAGGTTTTGTGTTTGCTGTGTCCGTATGTGACATACATGTTGAGATCCACTTCCCAGTGTTCTTTGCTGGCTACAGAACCGTGTTAGTTAGTTTTTTACTGTCAAATTAAACTAATCCGAAAATCAAGACGAAAAAGGTTGTGTAAATACCTGTTTGTTGAATAATAGACCAGACCTTAAGAATGTCTAAATGTGTGTCTATATTATTCAGTGTTGTAATAGGACGTTAAACTATTACATAAGCTTACTTGTGTTATAACTGTCAAATAATGAATACACTGAGATAACCAAAGGTAAAGCTCTAACATGGTATAGCCTCAATAGGCATAGCTGTTGATTTGTGCTAAAGGATAAGATCCTGGATACCAGCGATTTAAATGCGTTTCTTTTGCAGGGTGGCTAAGCGTTCCCTTTGAGATAAAGTGAGGAGCCTGGGCAACTCCCTGAGGAAGTCTTCCAGGCATGTGCCCCAGGAGGAGACCGGAGGAATACCCATGCCTGTCGACTGGCCTGGGTACATGGCATCCCTCCAGAAAAAGCTTGAGGAAATGTACGTGGAAAGGAAATGATGGGCTTCCCTCCTGAGATCGCTGCAACCCAGTTCCAAACAAAGCAGATCAAAATTAAAGGGTGGAATAATAAGTTATTTGCACATCGAAGCTCTTGTTTTATATGTTCACATTTAAACACATAACTATAAAATACAAGTGGAAGAGCTATAATTAGGCGTGAGTGGTGGCAGAGTGATTAATGCTTCAGCCTCACATCAAGAAGGTCCCAGGTTCTGTGTGGGGAGGGGCCTTTCTGTGTGGAGTTTGCAATGTCTCTTTCCGCATCGTGTTCTGCGGGTGCTCCATTTCCCTGACCACTAAAAACATTTGCTGAGGACAGGACTCCCCTGAAAATGATATTCCTTATCTCAGTGGTTCTAAAGATTAAATAATGGATAAACTGTCTAAAATTAGTGGGCAAACAGCTAAGCAGCATATGCAGTAGAGGTGAAGGAACAGAATTAGTACTGGAAATTTGAGCCCTTGGGGCCCTAAGCCTCTAGTGGCCCCTCTGCTCCCAGCTTGGCATTGTAAAGCTTTAGCAGCTTTTGCCACAAACACGAGAATTGTCCGCCCTGCTACTGGCACCATGTGCTTATCACAGATAAGAGCAGGTTCACCCTGAACGAATGTCTGGAGAGACATTGTAGAGAACGCTGCACGTATGGATTGGTGGTGGGACATGTCAGAATTGAGATCTGTTGAGTTCCTAGAGCATAATTCGTTTTGGTTCTTTATTGTCTTTGGCTTTTGTTTGTAGAGCTGAGGAGTAGATGATTGCTGTATGGGAACAAACAGGGCATTGGGATTTGTCTCAATAGTCTAGTGGTCCAGGCTGAAACAAACGGCCTATCAATCCACCTGGACCCCTGAACTTCTGCATAGTACTGCAGTCATGTGCTTATAAAACTCATTACACAATTGTTCAAATGCAGAGTGTGCATTTCTGTGGACATGCAAGGCCATTCTACTTCCATGTGTTCTGAATCAAACAAATATGGAAATGTCTTTTTTGTCCACAACTCAGCCAAAGATCACATACTTTATTTATTTAATTTCATTTATGGTGTTTTCTCTGGCAAAAGCAAACCGCGCTGACTCTTCCTGATTGCTTGATCAATGATTACTACGGCCAATATGCAAGCAATGTTTATTGCCAAACATCCTGATAAAACCCCCCCTATTCTTTATTCAAGCTTAACTACTGGACACCATTAGTAAGAAGCTAACGGTGACCGCCCAATTTGAAGCCCACTAAAATGTATTCCTTTCCCCCAGATGATTAGAAATATACTGAGTTTGAAAACATGGCGCTAATCATGCCAAATTTTTTGATGAATTGAAAGTTATAAATACTGAACATAATTAGCCTCTGTCATGTCTATGAGAAATGCACTTCTGGAAACTGTGTGTGTCGAGGTCGGTGGAGCTGTTGAGCTCTGTTTACCTTTTGAAATGCTGGAACCAAAGAGAAAAGCAGTTCAAAAGAGGCTTAACAATAGCTGTTAAATTCTAGTGAAGGCATAATGCCACATTATATAAATCCAAATCCAAAATGTAATAACATTCTAACTTCAACGTGTAATATAACGACATTATGTAATAATTCCTTGATAAATCCCAAATATTACATATTTTAAAGATTACAAAATGTGGGTAAAAAACCGTTTCCCCTCGAAAATATAATACTAAGTAGTACCAGAGGATATGGGCTTTATTTTACTAAGTGAACAGTGCTAGCATGTGCATACGATGGAAATGGCATGTAAAAATGGCGTGAGATGTCTTTAATTACAAAAGAAAAAGAGACAAGCCTGCACGCTCGGCATTTAATGAGACAATGTTTTAGTCCAAACGGATCTTCCTCAGGTCTTGTTATTACAATATAATCATCATAATTACCCTTTTTTTTTTTTTTACTGACCATTTCATTTCCATCTTATTACAATGCTATTACAGTGCTGTATTATAAAGTATGTGCACACTAATACACCAGAGGGACATTAATGGATGAAAATGTGGACAAATGTTCTACCACTGAGCCACTGCTTAAAATATCTGTTTTGGTTACTTATTACATGTTTTGGTAATAATTTAATGAAAGAACAAACAAACATAAAATGTTACAATTGATTACAAAATGTGGTTTATGAAGTAAATTTTATTAAATTATGATGATGATGATGATGATGATGATGATGATGATGATGATGATTATTATACTGTGGCATGTATAGTAATGTTAATGTTCAGATTGAGTCAGGTGAAGTTAAATAGATTGCATTTCCATTTTCCAATATTTGTAATTATCTGTTCATGGATTCAATGTAGTGAATTGTATTTTTATTTTATGAAATATTTTAGCTGAATGTAATGTTTTAACTGAAATGTATTTTTTTGTGGACCATGGAGGAAAAAGCTAAACTTAAACGAAAAACGAAATAACTAAATTGAAATGTGTTTCTTTAAAATAGTGATGCAGTTCATGGCTTATTGTAATATAGGCCTATTTTAAATCAACATATTAAATCATATTATGCCTGTCCATATTACCTTTTTTATTCAAATGTTACTTAATTCGTGGTGGTACAATTTTATCCTGCTGCTGTTCCAAATTCGATTGAAACCTTTCAAAAGATTTTTTGTATGATCTTATAGAAATATGATTCTTTAAATAAAATTTTATTCAGCTACATTCAACTGTGTTTGACTTTTAAAATGTAAATTCTTCACATTAATTTTTTTATTTGTTTTTTGTTTTAAATAACAGAGGTGAAATAAGTAACTTATACAAAGACAAGTTGTTATTTAAGCTTTTTCTCAGTTTCTCCGTGTCTCGTTGCAAATTGGACCATTTGATTAAACTGCAATAAAGTCAGTCTCAGTCCATTGATGCTGTGGAAAGGACTGTTGGATTGTTCCAAGTGGCGCAGCTTCTTTTTTGTGGTTTGGAGTTTGAATATGTCTGCATTTTCACAACACTATCCAAAGACATCTGTTATGTCGCATGGTTTTGTTTCACTACAATCAAACCTGCATGTAGGCTAAATACATGGAACATAGTGGAAAACGTCATGCGTCTGAGCTTTTATAGAAATAAATTAATAAACAATTAAGAATGGGCAATATCTCTTATTTTATAATAGTTGGGGCATGACTGTCGAGATTTGTATAACATAACATTACATCTCAAAAATTGGCTTAAAGGAACATTATGTGGTCCTGATTCGTTAAAAATAACTTGAGAGCACGTCAGTGAAGTTTTAAATTGCCCCATAAATACGATTTTGTGTGTTATTACGTGCTAGTCTTTTTACGGCAGCGTTATTTTACGCACTGAATAAAGGCCTATTGCAATAGTTTGTGAGAATGCAGTTGTTTTCTCTTATGGACTGGATTGATTTTCACGATTCATTGTATAAAACGAAATGTTGCAGTGCTAAATATTTTTATTAAATTTGTATTATTGTCTTGCAGATTACAGACCATTTCTCAATTTTAAAGCAAACTGAAAAATGGTGAAGGCCAATTCCGACAGCCAAATGTCATTTGTTGAAACGGACTGATATTGAGTGATTTTGTATTCATTTTTTATTTAATTTGTTGTCAAATTAGGCTCAACATAAGGATCTTTAAGTAAAATTTACCAAACGAGACATTTACGGTGTTGGTGTTCTTAAAATCACTTGGAAAATATAATAATTAGGTCGGAGACTTATGGCCTAAGTCCATAACAGCAATATGTCGTTGGGTTACATTCAATATTTTTGGCCACTTTCCGTCGCGTTTAGAAACAACACAAAACAAAAAATGATAGTGCACTTTACGAGCGCGGGTAGGGGTGCGTCTGCGGGGGTGTCTTCCCTTCGTCTGTCTGAGAGCCTGACTTTGAACTTGAACTTCCTTTTTCTATTCATATATTTCTCCATACCAATAATATAGATCCAGGCCTCAAAATCTGCCTTAAGTATCTGACTTGGACGCATTTGCGGCTTCAGGTGGTTTGATTTTTCCCCCCTGCAAAAATCGAAACGAGGGGATAGAAAACAACATAAGTGCGAATCTGTTTCTGGAGCTTAATATGACTCTTCTTACTCCTAACCCTGTTCAATTCACCTAATTTTCGTTCACTAAATTCTTTCACCGGAGATGAATAAAATCAACAAAGACGGTCTATTTTAGTGATCTATTTTAGTGGTGTTAATGTGTTAATAGATTTTGACATCCTACGTGAGTGGCCTGATGATTTGTCTACTTCATCATCTGCCCTAAATCAGATCATCTTTTTGATTATGCTCATTCAATTTAGTAAACGCATATGAACAATGGCATCAATGTCGTTTCATCACAATCTGTAGGTTTAGAATATATTGAAATATCCCCAAAAACTATTTCTATGCCTCAATCGTTACTGAGTTGTTGGCCGCATATACGACATTCAAACAAAAATATTGAGCAGCGTAACAATGTTATGGTGAAAGTAAAAACTGTTGGCCAACTTAGTTACTTTATTTTGTAGACTACTTCAGGAATATGCACCATGTTCATACGGCGCAGATTATACATTTCTGCAACATTATTGGGTGACACATGTAAACTTCTGTAGTCAAATTCGTCGGGCCTTAAGCGCTCCTCAAATTTCAGTTTAATTCGTTTTTTATAAATTAAAGATATCCACACCGCACATATTCAGGGCGTTATATACAGCCTAAATCTGTAAACATTTCCAACAGGCCTAAATCGGACATGATTTTCCTTTCATCCTCAATTATTACAATAGTTTTCCCTGAAGAAGAAATACATGAAATTGCATCAAGTATAGGCTATATGACATATATTTCAGATGACTGTGTGCGTCCTTTGTTTAGCTGCTGAAAGGATGGACCTACTTGAACTTGGACTTCCGGAGATACACGTCCTCTTATTGATTGATGTATTCTTTCTGCGCATGCTTTCTCAACTCTGGTCCCTGCGACGTGGAATCACCAAATAGGCTACATCTTTCAGGCTATTGCAGTTTCAAACCTAATAATGACACAAGAAACCTGTGCAAGGAAGAGTGTAACTTCTATCTTTACTTGGATAACCATTCATGGAATCTCCTCCGAATCTCTAAGATTGAGAAAGGAAACGTTCAAATGAAAAAAAAATATATATATAAAAAAAACACAGAACGTGATTTACAGAATTATGCCGTCTATGGTCTAATAAAAGTTTACCGAAGGTTCTGACTAAACCGTGCAGTTCTGACAACCTGCCCCATGTTTATTTGGCACAGCCCCGCTTGATACAGTAAACTCACTTAATCCGGCTTCATCCACAAATAGAAATTACCAAATCACTTAATAAACATTGAATGATGCACGGTGAAAATATAGGCTATAGAATAATGTTACGTTATAGTCAGTTTTACGCATTGGCCATTCATTGTAGCTTGACTGAGCGCCACACTTTAGCAGTTAATGTTGTACTGCAGTGTATAATCAGCAAAGCACAAGGAATAATATGTCCGCCTGTTTTAAGTGTTTCCCTCCATTCACTAAAGTGTAATTCTATATTTTATGTGTGGCGGGCCGTTTCAGGGGATAATGGTTTTCACGGAAATGTAAGTACTTTTGTCGTTCTATTTCTTGCCTTGTGACTTTTAGCATAGAAAATATGCCAATACGTGTTCTAGCATATGCTGCATTTAGCACTCGCCCCAAAAATATTGTCACTTATATCAGCAACAGGATAAAGTTCCTGGCCCATTGTTTTTAAACACACAAAGCTATATCTTAAGTTGATAAGTGAATATGAACCAGCTATATTTAAGCAATGTATGCAATTTAGTTGAAATAAAAGGAAAATATATGAAAGTACATTTTGATGCTTCCTCGATGATTGGATTCTGATCTTTAAGTGGGTTATAAATATGATGTGATCCTAGCACAAATCTCGAAGCTTGCTGTAGACTCGTTAAGTTAAACGCAGTCTGGTTTCAGCTGGGCACACTACCTGCAGATGGAAATTTGTGGACCACAGCGCCTGCTCCAACAGTGTGTGCTCAGGAATTCACTTCACTACAGGTGAGATTTACTCTTTGAATGAACATTCAGGATGAAATAACATAATTGATATAGGAGAATAGGGGGGAAGCAAAATAGTATGACTAACTGTTCTGAAAGTTAAAACTTAAGTTAAAGCGTATCATTTTGAATAGATCTGTTTTACAGCCGACGTTTTGCATGTTATTCAAATGGCTCCAGTGTCTTGTAGAGCTCTGAGCGCGCTAAAGCTGCAGGTAGACTGCGTGTTTGGGGATGGATGCCTCCCCATCCCCCATGCACTCACTGTGTTACGACCTGTCTGAAAGAACATCATCTCTGCTTGTCAAGTTATTTACAGCAACTTGTCATAGCTCTTGTCAAATTGAGGAACTATTTTAAGTTGGGAAATGAATCAATTTCAGGACTGAAATGTGGCCTTATACGCACCGCTCACAGACAGAATATTGCACGTGGATGAGGTGCTCCAGTGGATTTCGATTCCCTTTCTCCTTATAGTTAAAATCGAGTAATTTAAGTCCATCGGGTGTAGACTAATATCAGTACAACCTGTGATTGCATTTGGAGGAACGTATACGTCTGAATGTGAAATATTTGTGTTTTAACGTTTCAATCCATTGTACTTATTTTGAGTTTTGTATTATTGAGAAAGGAAAGGTTAAACTAAAATGAAATAGTAAAATAAATAGTCTTTGGAACAAAATGTTGGATTTTTTTCACAATAAGCCGTCGCATAGGTCCTTCGGACATATTTGAAGGACAAATAATTCCCAAATAAAATGTAAAGTTGACTATTAAGCACGGCACGCATGTTTGGAATTGTATTCACTTGCGTTTTCACTTTCTTGGTATCAGTTACTAAATATTAAAGCCACACCTTGGTAAATTATTGTTTTTTGTGTGCAAAAGAATTTGGTGCATACAATGAGTCACGCCTCATATTGATGCAAATCAGGCTTTGTTTTGAATATTATTCTCTGACTGTTCTTTTAAATTACAAATTAAAAATACGCGTTTACACTTATATTTTAGCATTTATAGGCTATATATTTTCGTCTACACCCAATCTCACATTTACAGTAACGCCCTACAAAAGGAAAACATCGTCTATAAGGAAATTAAGACATTTCAAATTGTGAGTAACACTATTTGCTCTAAGTCTGAATACATGAAAATTAATCATTTGTTAGTTGAGATTATTTTTGGATTAATTATTATGGTGTTGATGCTATTATTAGACAGTTTTAAGCCGGATGGACTCACTGGCACGGGTTTTCCATCTAAATATAGGCTGTAAAATGTAACATATATATTGGCAGTCGTCATAACAGGTATTATTGAAATGAAAGGGTCCTTCATTAGTATGATTTATTTTTTCATTTTTTTAAATGATGTTTCTCTCACACAGCAAAATTCATTCATACCGTCAGGGGGACTACATTATTTACTTTTAACAAACAACAATTATTTTAGGGTAAGGGTCTCCAAGTAACTGCTAGTTTGCATGCATACACTAGTGTGAAGTTCATTCTTGTCTGTCTAGACTCTGATTACGACCTTGTTTGTCTACGTTTTTTACCTTGACCTTGGACTTCCGTGCAGCTGCCGTTTGGATGAGCTGTTTTCCTCGAGACAAAAGAAGTATTGGGTCTTTGTAAAGAAGGAAAAGGTCAAATTTCCCTTGATTTGAAAGACATGTCGATTATCAGCATATTTATTTTATATTTTTTTACTTACAAATGTAGGGCGTAGGATGTAGATTATTACCCGGCATTCTTAATTTGGGTCTATACCGTCATCCTCCTCTTTAATGATATTCTGAGTTTTAAAAAAAAGTTGCTTTATGATGATATCATTCAGAAGACTCCGCAGACTCTTCTTCCTACATTCTTAAATATCAATTATGTCTATGGTTCGATAGCCCTGGTTGAAATTCAAATGACCAAAAGTAGTTCTACACTGAACGGCTGATTTGTAACGTGTTGGTTCTGTGAAATCCGGTGAGTGGCAGGAATCTAGAGTAACGAAGTGTTTCCAGCAGCTCACTACCTGTACTCCTCACCACCACAGCTAAACGCAATCTCTTGTTTTTATATTTGTGTGGCATACACGCGCGTGTCTATCACATGACACTTTTTAATGCGCTATACAACTATGCATACTTGTAAATAATCAGCCAAAAGAGTTTGGGTCCGAACTTAATCCCGTATTTTATGTTTTGGAACAACTGCTTTAAAGCATATAAATGACGAAGAGAGCTTGATATTATCAGTAGGCGATGTTCATTGGTGCTATTTCTGACTTCCATTCATTAAACTCATATAATATTGTCAGCAGTATATAGTGCGGAAACATTTCCGCCACTTTGCACCAAAAAATAGGTTTTTACGCACAACCTCAATGAACACACCGGTTGGCATTTTTGCGCTTGGAAATGGACGACAGTGGAATTATTTAGACCAAAATGATTTGCGCTCTTTACGGGGTTAATCCAGTCACTTACACTAAAATTGTTTAATTTAAGATTGTGTAATTGTTCTATTGGGCAGATGTATGACCATGTTTTACAATAGACTCATTCAGGCTATTTAAACTTAATGTCTTAATAGGCCTACACCTTTAGTTTTAATAACAGGATACACGGTAAATGTTGCGGAAGGGTTGTGCGTAAAACAAAATTGTCGGCATTATTTTCAGTATAATTTCGTTTTAACAGTTCATTGTTATTACCATGGGGGAAAAAAACATTAGTTACAAGTTTAGATAAAAAACTGTATTTGTCCTAAATGGAGAAATGGATGCAACAGGAATGCTCAACCAAATAGAATAAACAATGTAATCGAGTAAATATAAAATAATCTATATTAGTATTACATTTTTAAAAATGTTTTAAACCAAATAATCATATTTTACCTAAGAAAGACGAGGCATTAAACCAATACAACGTTGAAACCTTTTAGTTGAAAAATAAAATATAAATACAAATTTGAACTATTTAAAACTGATAGGCTAATGCTTTATATTACTGTTTTTCTCTTTTAATATGGCGGCCTGTATGAATGCATTTTCTTGCCTGTCAACCATCAAGGTTTTGTCGGCCAAATGTCAATGGCTGTTTACGTTTCTCCTATGGCGAAGTCTCTAACTCCCCTTTAAGGGTGTGGGTCTGTGCGGTCTGGGCCAATGGCGTGACTCGGTGTTCTGCGGGGAAAAACTGTGACATGGGAGCCACTGGTTCTTTAAAGGGCTGCTCAGCTCCGTCTCAGAAGCCCAATCTTGTAGAGTTTGTTAGCATATCACGTGCCAGATTCTTAATGAAGTGGACACACGAGGACCGCTTGTGCGCATGCGCTTGATGTAAAATGTAGTTGGAAATGAGGTGTCCGTCTTGGAGTAGTCGACTTTTAAAAAGCATCAGCAGCCCCTGATATGACGACTTCGCTGGTTCTGCATCCACGCTGGGCGGACACATTGATGTACGTTTATGAAAAAAGCCCGAATGAAAACGGACAGAATAAAAGTCAAACAATGGAGGGACTGAGCGGTAATTGCCCTGCGACCCACTGCAGGGATCTGATGTCGCACCCTGCTCTGGGGCGACATTCTGGCACCATAGCGACCCACCAAAGCTCCGTCTACTCGGATATTTCTTCTACAGACACCGGGCGACAGTGTCCAGCGCCACAGACATCAAATGCATCTTTGAGCTATGGTTATCCTTTTGGAAACCCATATTACGGTTGCAGGTTGTCTCATTCGCACAACGTAAACTTGCAGCAGAAGCCTTGCTCGTACCACCCAGAGAAATACGCGGAGCCCAGCACGTCGCTGCCCACGGAAGAACTGTCTACCAGAGCCAAGGAGTTCACATTTTATCCCAGTTTTGCCAGCTCTTACCAAGCTGTCCCCGGATATCTCGATGTCTCGGTGGTACCCAGCATTAGCGCCCACCCGGAGCCGCGTCACGACACCTTGATTCCCATGGAGGGCTACCAGCATTGGGCTCTCTCCAATGGTTGGGATGGGCAGGTGTACTGCTCCAAAGAACAAACACAGTCAACCCATCTTTGGAAATCTCCATTTCCAGGTATGAATAGTGCACTGTTATTTTTCTATTGTCACTAGCGCACACCCCGTCTCAGCCATGGGCTTAAATAGCTTAGGCTACCTGTGTCATGACACGAAAGAAAGCTTTTTAAAACATTACTGCATTTTTTCTCCGGACAGGTGGTTTAATGTGTATATTTTTCTTTTCTTTGCCAACAAAATAGAATAATGCTAATAAATATATACAATTAGTTGCCAAGTATACCATGTCTTGGTATTCCTGACGAGAGTTTATACCAAACACAGATATATATACATATGTATATACATAGATTTTTAGAAACCGTTTATACCTTTTATAAAGTATAATGAACGAGTGTATTCGCATTTACCATGTTAAAACACATTCAATTACATTGTAGACTTGTTCAAACGAAGTACCTTTAGCCCATGTCTTAGAACAGATTCTGTCACAGTACAACAACTCTGACTACACTACACACTCAACAACATAGTTTGCGTGCTTGCTTTGCGCATAATAATGATCCAGTGTTTTTGCGTCATATTAAACAATTGAGCTTAATCACTGTTCATTAAAACTGTGTAGGATTTTCTTTTCCTAGACTCAGAACTTGCATAATATCTATGAATAATTACTACTACGAGTATGCCGTTTACAAAGTGTTTATTGGACCACTTCCTCTACCGCGCGACTTTATTATCTGTGTGGATCTCTAGCTATTTTAATTTCACATCAAGAAGCTCATAGACCTTGACTGAACCTCACACGCAGGGTATGGCCCTCTTTTCTGAAAACACACGCAGGCACGGGCACAAACACTAGCACGCGCAGTCACGTGCACGAATGTCAGAAGCGCGCTCTGATGGCCAGATTGTCTTGCACACTGTGGCCTAATATTCCTTATATTCCAGCTATCCCTATGTTCCATCATAGCACTGATAAAATGAAAAATATTGACGTCATTAATTATGTGTATTGGGATGATTACAGGAGTGCCTTAATCATAAAGTGCAGTAGTTTGAAAATCCCGCAGTTTATTGAAGACAACATTTCTGGACTGTTTCTGGATTTAGACCTATTTTACTTTAGGCTAAATCGTCGAATTGTAGGCTAAGAAGTCTTATTTTAAGTTAGGAGTCACATAGACCCACGCATTGGCCGCCATTTTTGGCTGTGTTTATTATTATTATTTTATTATTATTAATAATAATAATAATAATAATAACAATAATAATAATAATGCACCACATCAAAAATCAACAATATATTCCTTCATACTTTGGACTACCTTTTCTACCTTTTAAGAGAAGATAATCAATCAGGTGCACAACACCTGACATCCTTGTAACGCGCTAATCTCCGTCGCGTTTACTGTTATCATTACAACTCGTTTTCATCTCAATGTGTGTGTGTGTGTGACTTTTTCTTAATCTATATCTTATTCTTCTTGTTCTACAGATGTTGTGCCGCTGCAGCCCGAGGTCAGCAGTTATCGCCGAGGACGTAAAAAGCGTGTCCCTTACACGAAGATCCAGCTAAAGGAGCTGGAGAAAGAGTATGCAGCGAGCAAATTCATAACCAAAGACAAAAGAAGGCGCATTTCGGCCGCCACGAACCTCTCAGAGCGTCAGGTCACCATTTGGTTTCAGAACCGACGAGTCAAGGAAAAGAAGTTTGTCAGTAAATCCAAGAGTAATCACATGCACTCCACCTGAACACTCACGGTGTCCTAAAAAACCGAACGTTTTTTTCTCCAAAATATATCTTATATATATATTTACCTCTTGTATATTAAATTGTTGCTGAAAAAAATACTTTTTAGCACACTTTGTCCTAATTTAACGCAGGTCCTATCGCCAATGACCACCGCCCAATTGTTTTCGGTGAAGAGATGCTTCTGTAAGAACTGTGAAAATCACAAAACAGCTCGTCACATTTTTTAATGAATGTATATATATAAATATATAATATTTAAAACGATATCTGTATTTCAAGAACAAGCATTGCGTGTTTTCATGTATTTTGAAGCCAAATTCTCAAATCGACAGTCATTTTTAAGACTTGCATTTTAGACAAAAGATGATATTATAAAGAAATACGGTCTTGTTGCTGTAGTTTCAAGATCGCTGATAGTTTTGAAGCAAAATGGGCTAATCAAAAACAGCGTCGTGTGGAGAATAAGCCTGGGGTGTCAAAGGCTGCTAAATTGTTTGTACAGTGCAATGCCTTTATTTAATTCATCCTGTATTATCTGAAAGTGGAATATGTATCTGTATGTTTTCCTTTGTCAGTGAAGGTCTCTTCTCCATCTGGAATGATTGTAAACCATTTAAGTCAGTGAGTATGTATACAGTGCACAAGCTCTCTTTTTGTTTGTTTGTTTTTTTCTCGGTTTTTTTCGTGCCTTGTATGAAGCCTGTAATTACTTTGTCGCAGTATGTGAACTGTATTGTGGTGTTGAATATACGTCCTGGTTACTTGTTTCATAAATAAATGATGATGCTGAATTTACATATTTTAGTCATTACTTGTCTATGCAACATTTCTTCAAAGTAAAAGCCCTTACACTCTCACTGACACAAACAAGATGACTTTTTGAAGTGATATATTATATGTTTGCTAAACTGATCAATATTTAGCTAAATAAAAAAATGTCATGCCAATGAGATTGTGTCGCATGCGCAATGAGACTTGGCCCTAACTGGGAGTCCTTGAGGCATATCAAAAAATATTTTTTATGCTCTCACATAGCATTTACACGGTCACCAAAAACAGGCACTTATAGTCTCAATAAATAGGCCTGGCTACATTTAGTACATACTTGATCCACCATCTTCGTCCAAAGGAGCAAACGTGTTGATCTCAAAATGGTAAAAATGGAAAACGATGTTGGAAAGGAACAGTATTTTTTTTTATATATTTTTTTACAACAAAGTAAAAGTAACAAAATGCGGACTTAATTTCATAACAGGACTGAAACAGGGTGTATTGTGCGTCTCGGGAAAAGTCGTCTTATAGGCATATGAGCCGCACTTTGCGCACTGCAAAGGTCCACATAACGCAGTTTGTGCATTTTAACTGTTACGCATCATGGGCTTTAGACGTTTAGAAATTTAGGCCTATATAAATTTGGACACGATTTGGAAATATTAACCAAAATGAAAAAGGGAAAATATGGTTGTTGTTTTTTCCAGGTAAAAGACAAGATGTGATCAGGACAACGTTGTTTCTCTGTTCAAATAGCAGAAGGTTAAGTGGAAATTGGGATATTTTCCTGAATAGATGGCTGTACCGGAAAGGATTTTTTCTTTATCCCTTGTCGCTCTTGTTGCATGTGTTTGTCAAACTCAAAGTTTGGGTTGCCTGGTGCAGCTTTTGCAGTCGTGGCTCTGAGACATACCCTTGACCATGACTATGCAGTCACTTTGACCTTGACATCAGCAGATTGTGAATAATAAAAAGGGGGCTGGACAACGATGCCGGCGGTTTGTTTGTAGGCAAACAAGGTGTTATTTGGCTGTCTAGACAGCCAGCCTAATGGCATGTCATAAATGCATAAAGAAAGGGAAGTGATAGTTGAGCTGCATTTCTGTTTACATCCCTATCGCTGGACATTAACATATTGCGTCTTCTTTGCTTTTGCAGAAACTCCTGTAAAAGTTGCCCTGGCCCATAATCCTGGAAGCGCCAATGGCCATCACGAGCAGTATGTTATTGACCACGGAGGAAAGGTAGGACTTTGACGTTTCAAACCAAAACCACTGTCGACACTCAGCAGGCGCACTGGACATAGAAGAGGAAATGAAAACACCACTTCACCCTGTACCCTGACAGGTATGGCCTTTTCCCTTCAATTCAATGACTGTGTGAATAGAATCGCAATTAACGCGGTGTTGAGTATTTATACTGCTGTACTTTGTCCAAGTTTAGGCTGGGATATGAAATGTTTTGCATTTGAACTGAATCTCACACAGCTCCGTATTCGTTGATACAGTGCGCTTCTGTTTATCGAAAATCATGGAAATGCGCTTTAAATTGTTGCTTTTAATTCATTTCCTGCTGCAGGCTCACACATGGAGCGGAAACGTTCAGACACAGCTAAAATGCTACAAACAGCAGTTTATTTCACTTGTTCTCAATAAAACACATGCTACAAATAAGCTGTAAACACTTTGACCCAAAAATTAAATAAATAAACAACAAGAAAGTAATGAAAATAATAATAATAATAATAATAATAATAATAATAATAATAATAATAATAATAATAATAATAATATATAATAATAATAATAATAATAATAATAATAATAATAATAATAATAATAATAATAATAATAATAATAAAATACAAAGAAAATTGAATTGAAGCCTTTGCAAAGTTGCTTGAGTATGAGTCCGCAGGCCACAGAGCTGCATGAAACAGGGGGATGATAACCTCTGCTGGCGACCAGAGGAAAATATCAGGAAGTACTCAAAGACTGGGCTCAGGATAAGCGCACCACCATTACCACTACTACTACTACTGCTACTACTACAACTACTACTACTACTACTACTGCTGCTACTACTACTACTACTATTACTACCACTGGCGTCTTTTACCATTTTGTATATTTTATTTTGATTGTAATTTGTTTTAATTTGTTTTGTACGTATTTATTAAACTATTTTTATTTTTATTTTTAACATATTTTACTTGTGCTTGTTTTGTACTCTGTGCAGCACTTTGGAGACATGTGTTATACAAATAAAGTTGGGCTGGATTGGACTACTAACTACTATTACTAACAACAACTACTACTACTACTTGCTACTTGCTACTACAACTAATACTACTTCTACCTCTACTACTACTAATTACTACTACTACAACAACAAATATAATAATAATACTAATAATACTAATAATACTAATAATACTAATAATACTACTACTACTACTACTACTACTACTACTAATAATAATAATAATAATAATAATAATAATAATAATAATAATAATAATAATAATAATAATAATTGTCCTAAAAATTAAACTACAAAATTGGCCTATTAATTATTATTATTATAATAATCAAATAACTTTTTTGTAACAACAATATTAACTCCAATACTGCGTTTTAGGCGTAAAATTAAATTGGATGGGAAGTGATTCATTGTGATTTGACATGGCTAATTGATTAGTCATCATGTCTCTAATTATAAATATATATACATACGTAAATAAAAAATAAAAATAAATAAATAAAAAATAAATTATTATACGTATATTAAGAATTCACAAACGAAAGTGAAATATTCATCCTATATTTAAATATGTACTATATTTAATATAATATGTATTTACTTTCATTGTTAGCATTTTAAATGCTAAATGAATGTTAATGTTATGATAGTGTGTGTTTCAACTTCCCTTGTTTTTGACCGATTTGTCTTCTTTAAGTAAGCTTTAAAAGATTTTTAGGGCTATAAAGGTGGCAACCTGCCTGCACAGAGTCAAAGGCAGAAAATGGGAAGAAAAGGTCTTTGTTTGCGCTATTGCTCTGTCTGGACAGCACCAGTGAATTCCGCGGGGGTAATCTGGAGTAATCTGAGACAGGCGCTGTGGACTAGACAGTGACCTTGACAGTGCACAGTTTACCTAAAGTGCATTTTGTCTGTCCCTAAATGAACGAACACATACATTTTGTGCTTGTGTGGATGACTTCACCACATAATCCACACGTGCTCGAACACTCTCACAAAAGCTGCGCGCTGATACTGACAACATGCAGGAACCAGAAATGATCAAACTAGTGAGTGCGGCGCTCCCGGAGGATAGGCCTATCGTTTTAAACATTGCATAGTTTGGCTGTATTAAAGAGACAGAGAGGCCATCAGACTTTCTCGTAATGGACAGCGGTCACGTCTATATGGTATCTGTAGCAATGCTATCAAATATCGGCCGAGTTGCAAATGATTATACGTGAATGCTGATGTTCTCACATAACGCTATATATGGATAAGTCAGAAGCACGCCTGTTGCCTCTTCAGCGCACATATGCGTGAGGTGTCCCTCAATAACATAGATAAAATAGTATAACATATATTTATGTTTATAATTCCAGTAATTTTATTTACTGGATTTAGTCATTGCGTTATAGACATGAATTACGTGATTTTATTCTGATATACTTTATGGTCTGTTTTGTACTTACTTACTTACTTACTATATGTAAATAAATAAATAAATAAATAAATAAATAAATAAATAAATAAATTAATAATATATATATATATATATTATATATATATATATATATATATATATATATATATATATATATAATATATATGTAAGTAAGATGTTACACTGCGCTTAATCTGGTTATATCTGGTATATGTTTTCACACACATATATATATATATATATATAATATATATTATATATATATATATATATATATATATATATATATATATATATATATACATATATATATAATATATATATAGTAAGTAGTAAATAAGTAATAAACGCTTAATCTGGTTACATGTTTCCTGGTTATAGGAATTCCGTGTTATTTTGCATGCTTGACTGAGACTGATTTGGGGATGACAAATTTGCTCAAATCTGTGTTTGTTTAGTTTCCCTTGCACGTAGATAACTATTATTTTAGTATCCTGGTTAGGTCTTGGGGAAAAACAAATAAAACAAATAAAACAAATAAAACAAACAAAAACATTCTTGGCAGAATGCCTGATTGCGGTATATAGCCCATCTCTAGGTTTCGGGGATAAACCACTCCATGGAAAGTTGGGTTATTTGATGAAATAAATGAATTGGGTGAAAATGCATATGTGTAGTTATATAATTATTGGTTATACAACCTATAAGCCTACAAATAAACCAATTGTCACCAGGTAAAGCGACCCGTTGTGAGTTGATAGAATCAGTATAGTGCCCTCAGATATCTTGTAAAATTCACATAAAAGAATTGTGAGATGTATAACAATCCCAGCAGAGTTTGGCTGCGAACGTTTATTGGAGTTATCTGTTAAAGTTGTTCATGTGAGGTGTATTAGAGAATATAATGTGAAATAGACGCTCTTAAAGTAGCCTTGTAGAATCCTGTCCTGTTTTACAGAGCCACTGGTTCAACCTGCTGACCTTCTTACTGTAAATACAAGAGGAGTGCGGCAACGAGCACCAGTCTTTTCTTAAAACAAGCTTGTAAAATTTGTACAATGCAGCTTTATATGGCATCAAATACACCTATAATATGTAAGAAATCAGCTTGTCACACACACATTTAGGCTACTTCAAGAAAAACAGTTTTAATAAGAAATCGCATTTTAAAAACGAGTCGGTTTATAAAGGTCTTTAAGAGGCCATGGACAGTTCCTGCAGCGTAAAGAGACACAGCTCAGGCTCAAAAGCACGAGTCAAGTGAGGAAAACACACTTCAGCGTTTTAATAAAAGCTTTATGGTATTTTTAAAAAGCATATAAACCTCTGTAATACAGAAGTTAATGTTTTGTTTTGTCTGAGATGTACAAAGTGGGTGGTTCCATTTGTAACTGAAGTTCGCCTTGTCACGTGGTTTGAAACTGACCAATCAGGCGGCCCTCCAGGTTTAACTATGTTAAATGTCAGATTGCAATAAACTAGAAGCTGTTGGTCGGGCCCGCGGAAATGGGCGAACATAATCTTCTTAATCCCGGGTTTGTGGGACCTTTGGTAAACATCCACACCGGAGACACGTTTTACTTTCCGAATTTTAGAGCATCTGGGGGACAACTGGCGGGGCTACCGTCTCTTTCGTACCCGAGAAGGGACAATGTTTGCTCCCTTCCGTGGAATCCTTCGGAGCCGTGCAATGGATACTCTCAATCCTACTTTAGCAGCCCGGTTTCTATTAACCCCTCTTTCAATCGCTCTTGTGAAATTACCAGACCAGACGAGGGCAAGTGTTATTACAGCAACAACAACGGAAGCAGGGAGACCTGCTCAGGTGGCAGCAGCCTCAAACGAGAGGATAGGGCGAGAGACACTTCATCCCTGACATCTGACCACGGGATGCACGCAGGAATTGGTACCGCTGTTCCTTTTTCCAAATACGATTATGGGAACGATCAGCTAACACAAGATCCACCATCCTGTCAGTCACTAGAGTCCGACTCCAGCTCGTCTCTGCTCAACGAGAGCAGCAAGCCTTCATCCAGCGACACACAGACCCTGGTGTCACCGGGAAGCCATTCAGGCAACATAGCCACAGGCGGAGGTGGGTGCATGCCGTCCGTTTTTTATCTGAGTACGTTTTGCATGCACTAGAATGCATTAAATAGCTCACTTCCTTCCTGCGGTTTAATTTCTGTAGCGTAACTGTGAAAGGGGCTCGTCATGTTGAGAGGTTGCAGGGCACCAGTGCACAAACGCCACTAGGGGTTGCCCTTAAATACTCCTCGTACAATGAGCATGATTACATTTTTAGTCAGCCTATGCAAAATCAACAGCTCATGGTTTGTTCTTAAAACAGCCTTCAATGCCGTGATAATGCTCTTCCTTGCTCCAAACACTATCATTCAAATTCCTCGACTGCTGAAAAAAGCGCTTATTGCAGGAGTGTAAGGTTTGAGAGAGAGAGAGCAATTGAGAGATTTGATAACTTGTAAACGTAGTAATTTCTATTCACTAGTAAAAGACAAAACAGTTCAAAACATGCCACTACCATCTCGCCAGTTTTATGTGACGCAACAATTTGCATATCACAAACTCCTTAAATAAATAGGCATAAAAGGCGATTTAGTCCTATGACGTGGCCATGCCTATTCAGTCCACAGTCAAAACAAACCCATGCGTTTAGAGGAAGTAATCTGTTTTCTTCTTAATTTAGCCAATCATAACTTCTCTCATAACCTTGAAGGTGACCGTGATTTTGAAACTGCAATTACTCTTTCTTCCTCTCCCCAAGGTGCTCCATGGTACCCGATGCACACTCGCACCAGAAAGAAACGCAAGCCTTACTCCAAGCTGCAACTGGCCGAGCTTGAAGGTGAATTCATGTTGAATGAGTTCATTACGAGACAGCGGCGAAGGGAGCTGTCAGACCGCCTGAACCTCAGCGACCAACAAGTCAAGATCTGGTTCCAGAACCGCAGGATGAAGAAAAAGAGACTCATGTTGAGAGAGCAAGCTTTGGCCTACTTTTAGAGATGCGGCAGAAGGTGAATCGATAGGCAGTAAAAAGCCAAGCCTTCTCCCTTAGGTGATATTTCAATGCATGCACTCATATCCACCTTTTACGTTACAGCCATTTGTTACATTTCAAGTATTTTTATTTTTTTTAAATGTAGAACACAAAATAAGCGTCTATGTGGCGTTCAAAGGCTGTGGAAGTATAACCGCCATAATGTAATGGCACAAACTGTGACACTATTCAGAATTCAGCTCAGGTTCTTGGCCATTTGATAACCCGGTGCATGGCCTTTTACGCCGAGAATGTAAACAGAACCATTCCACAGTAAGTTTGTGGATATGATGGACGAGTGCATCAAATAATCATTGATATTATAAACATGAGTTGAACTAAATAGTTTCAGTATACCTCGTTGTGGGCGCGGACATGTGCAGGAGTCAAGAATTCTGTAAAATAAAAAATGAACAAAGAAGCGAAACTCAACTTTTCAATTGCACCTAACCAATGAGTCATTACTTTTGAACTTCAACACCAGTCAAAACTTCTTGCAAACGTTCATGTTTTGGACGATCATCAAAAGCTGCTATTGAAGGTATGCGTTGAGTTTGTTCAGTTACAAACATGAAATAAAGTTAAGTTGCGTGCTAAAGAGGTCAGTCTAAAACCTTGGTGCTCAGAACAAATATAAATATGTATAAACAATAAAAGGCGTGCGCCATGACATGACTATAGCCGTGTAGGTTTATCTGCAGCATGTTATCGATGTGAAATGAAAACGTTCCTTTCTTAAAGCGTATTTAACCCTAACATTTAAGACTTAACAGTCAACGCAGAATGTAGGCCTGTTGTTATTTGTAACTACTATTAATAATAACTACAATTATTATTATTATTATTGTCATTACATTCTTATTATTAATAATAGGCCAAATAATAATTGCCTCAAAGGCCATTTCAATTTTAATTTGATCCTTGCATTGTGCTCAATGTCGCCCTCTTTTCCCATGTATTGTGTAAACAGTAAGTGGCACATGTTACTCGTTGCATCCTGTTTCGGATTCCTTATTGCTGTGTAAACGTACTTTGTTATTCGCCGTCTTGTACAATATCGCATTCCATAAGCTGCCTATGCGTTGTTGTAAGAGTTATAAATAGGCATAATTATCTTATACCACTAAAATATTATTAAGAAGTGGTATTTAAATGTATCATTTATTACGAAACGAGAGCCTCGTTTTTGTGTTGTTGATGTTTTGGTCCGTTATTGCATTCCCTCCTTTGCGCTTATGAGGATTGCAACATTGTCTTGTAAAAGTGTTATGAACATGAATGTATATGCGTAAGGTCTTCAATAAACAGATTATTGATACACCCAATAGCTATCGGTCTGTTACTTGCTCATATCATGAAATATGTACACGTTCTTTTTAAAATATTTTTGGTGCTGTCTTGGTCGCGTAATCGTTTAGTAAGCGTGACCTGTAATATGTGTCCAGACATTGTATTAAACTCTAGAACGTCTAAAACTTTCAACTGCAAGCATTTGAGTCTCTTTTGGACTTGTTATAAAATATTTTGCACTGGACCCACACTGGCTTGATTCCAGTATCATGCCATCTCAACAGACACAATGCACTGTGCAGCTTTCCTTCTATAATAGTGGCCAACCCCTCATTGTAACGCACGTTTATAGAAGTTGATGTAAATGCAATGACAAGACAAGCCAATAATGGCGAAACTAGGCGCACAACAGCACTGTAAAACGGTGGTATGGTTACATCCCAGTAAAATAGCGATGGTTTCAGGCCCAACCCCTTACTGTACAGTTCGTTTCCTTTTGTTTGATCAAACTAAATGCATTTTCTTAATACTGTAAGATACACAAGGAGCCACAAAGCTGTCTCTGCTGGTGAACATGTGTAAAGAGCTTCGTCTTGTTTCACTCAACGAAGCATCTTGCACAGTAATACTAATTAATTTATTGGAAGCATAAGCCCTGGGACACTACTGAAATAATATTCCGTTCCAAGTGAAGTACACTGACTGAAATACTCCTTCATTTTATCTTAGGAAAGGTTTGAGCATTCTTTGAAAATACAATAAAATTCCCTACCTATTCATAGCACGTGCATTGTTATTGATAAAGGAATTATATAACTCATTGTTAATGCCCAATAAGAAAATGTAAACAATTAGTCCTCGATTTAGGAATATTTTGTGAAATATCGCATGGAGGACTTTTTACGCGTGCAGATAATTTCACAACGTACCAGTCAGTCCTATTGAGAAGTTCCAATATCGTCAATATCTCAAGTCATTAAACCAAAATAAATAATTAGACTCTGGCGTAAATAAAATGCGGCAAATTAATGATTGAGACACCGGTGGGACACTGACCATGTTCGTAAGTGAAACGAGTTGGAGACGGTAAGTTGGACTCGGTTTAACAACGTGTCCGTTTGGTGTTTGTGAGCTAGTAAATTTGTAAAACAATCTTTTAACTTGAACTTCAAAAATTGCGTATTTGTCACAAAACATGCACTCCTTCGTTATTGAATTATTGTTTTAACTGTTTGTCCTTCACGCACGATAGTATTTGACTTAATTTCTTATCTTTTATGGTTTACTCCCCCTCTCAGTACTTGTACCGAGCAGCAGTTATTGTGATATCTTAATATTGGTATATGTAGCCTATTTATACTCCTATTGCTAGTTTGAATAAAATAAAATAAAACAAAGCAACAATCTGTGAATGCACTTGAGAAGAATTCGCCATCATGTGCAAAAACATTTGATGATGCTGGGCACAAGGTCTGTTTACTTTTCAGGTCTTTACAATTGGTCTTTGAATGGTCCTGGACACTTTTGACTTTGAGACTGGCTAAATCTGTTTATGGCGTCCTGTCTCCGCGTCGCAGAGGTCAGAGAGCTCCACAGTGCCCTTCGCAGAGAACTTGTGTGGTATGTTGTCTAGCTCCCCCGCCACCCTCTGCCGTTTATGGTACGAAGCTGGCTGGAGAAATAGGAAGCGGTGTTATTTCTGTTAAAGTGTGTGCGCTATGTGTTTGAATAGACTGTTGCGTGTATATGGCACGTCTTAGGGAGTCCGGGGAGTGTATCGGTGTTTTGAAACAGTGTTAATTCGATTGAAAAAAGGAAAAAAGTCGATGTAACTTGTAGCATGCGCAATAATGTCAACTATCTCTTCCTGAATGGTCTTATTGATTTTGATATTATTTGGAAAGTGTTCTTTATGCACTAGCCTATATTTTTGACTGATCAATGTTATCATTTTTAATACTGTGCAATTTAATAGGAGCTTGAAGTATTTCACTGGTCTGTGGTATGAAATAAAATGAGAATAATTTGCAGTTTATTGTGGTCAGGAGTGTCATGTTGAAAGGCTTGATAGGATTTTTAGAATTTGCTATTTGTAAGTCCAATTGTCACCGGATTGTTCAGTACTCCCTTGATCCCATTTGCAAATAAAATATATGCTCATTGTACAGCTTGACTTGATAAAAGTTCTGATTTGTTGAGGTAGTGTATTTATTTGTCCAGACTCCTTTAGGGGAAATCACTTAGTGAAAGTTAAATAGGCTGTGATGTCTTGAATGGTTATAAAGTTATGGAATATAACTGACCTGATGTCTTTTGTTAACTTCATGACATTCTTCTCCTGCAAGCATCAAATGCGAATACAGTGTTGAAGCAAATATTTTGGAAATGGTAGTAGTTGTTTTATTATAGCCTCCTACCTTTTAAGGGCGCCCAGTTTTGAGTGGCAATAGAGCGCGTATGCTAGAAACAACATAAACATTCAAAAACAAATAAAAGCTTCAAACAAATTCAGGCTTTATATTAGATTTTGTTATGTTTATTTTAATACAAAGAAAACGAAGGCTATGTTCTTGCAGAGTTTCGTTCTTAATTACCCGTTCGTTACTTGTGCAATTAGTGGGTATTTTTAGTATGACTGATATATATATATATATATATATATATATATATATATATATATATATATATATATATATATATATATATATATATATATATATATATATATATATATATATATATATATATATATATATACATATATACATATACATACACACACGCATGTGTGTGTGTATGTATATATATAAAATACGTCTACGTCTATATGTAACAGGCCGTAGCCCCACATTCTTTCTTCATAAATGGTCTATATTTTGACAATAGTGCAATGACCGGGAGGCTAGAGCACGAACCCCTTAAGCTGATCAACAAGCACATTCTGACATTATTTGACATTTGTTTTGTGACACTTAACTCTTGATTCTGTAGCAGGGAGTTTCCAAATTTTCCCGGGGCATCTTAACAGTAATGGATCTACAGCCAAACACCATGATTCCTTGTGATGTGAAATAATTTAATACTTCAAATAAAAAGTTAACACAATAGTGAAAGCTTTATATCCTCGTGGTTGAAAGAGAAATACACTCTGGAGATTGCCTTAAATTTAACAACAACACATCTTGTAAACTATTGTTTCCACCGTGTGTTTAACGCTCAGTGTATTCACTAAAACCTTAAAAAGTTGCCTAAATTCACAGCTCACTGCTCGACCTTTAACTGGCCGCCTTACATCCAATTAAAATAGGCCATACGTGTTGAGTAATGTGATTACTGGCTTCTCTTTCCGCGTTGACTTCAGCTGCGTGTGGCTCCTGCAAGCCTACCCATACCGAGCCCGCTGTGTGCGCGCGCAGCTGTGTGTGTTTCCTGGCTCATGGGAATGTGGCGGGGTGATGTGTCAAATTCACAACCCTACACACAGTTTAGCATGGTTAACTATAGATTTCTTCTGTGCTAACCCCCAGGTTACCAATAGTAATTATGGTGCGAGAATGTGGGCCTTTACTTTGCTTCAATTCCACAAAGACACCCTCAAAGTATAAGGAATGGCTTTGTTCAAGAACGCAACATGGAATACACCTTATAATTATTTCCCCCAAATATCTAATGAATTCGATCGTGTCAATATTGGCCAAGATTTCTCTACGAAACCTTTTATAGTGTAAATTCTAAAAATGTAAAAAGCATTTTCAACTCCAGCTGCATCAACATTGTCTGGTGGTTTGCTGCACGCGTCACATCTTCTGGGTCCTACAGCCTGTGGAATATCATTCCTCTGGGGATTAAAAACACACGGTAATCAGCAGCAACAACAACAGCAACAACAACAAAATCCTTGTTAATGACGGATAATGAATATTGCCTTGAACTTTGCCTCAACAAACCACAAAATCACAGTTTGCTTTCCTCCAATGGAAACTATTTGCAAAATGTACATGGCTACAGCGGGAAAACGGCACCGTCTTCAAAAGTACATACATTTAGCCTTTCACTTCAAAAAATATATAATTCAGCAATGTATATTTGTAAAGGCATGCAGGTTCGACATAGCCTACTGTGACTACATAATGAAACACACATCTAGGTGTTACAAAACTGGCTAGAATATTGATAGTGTCACGTTTAATTAAATATACAAGTTCACAGCATTTCACGCCTGGGGTTTGTGGGTGTGCATAAAGCCACAGACCAATATATTTACTCATAGTATTTTAGCTTAGTTGCAGTTGTTTGTTCACAAAAAAATTAAATATTATACCAATAAAAAATACATCTGGAGTTGTAATATTTAATTGGACTACACGCACACAGGCGCTGCTGTCACGCACATGCACGCGTATGGAAAGACATGCTAGGCCAATCATTTACCCCCTCAATAAATTTCCTAACGCAACATGAGATATAGTAAAAAACGTACAAATAGAAATGAGATGAAACTTTGCTGCACAGCACAATTCTGCGTTTTCATACAGAAAAACTCGTTACGAAAAAAATAAATTAAAAAAATTCCTGTCATTCTCTATTTTATGGTTTTCTATAGAACAAAGGAATTTGGCGTTACTACTGCCATTGGAAGTTTTATGGTGGATGTTGAGAAGATTTTAGTGGTCAAATTCAAGTGCTGTGTCTGGACAGCTGTCTGCTTTCTTTGTACTTGGATGCAGGATGCATCATGTGAGTCAACCTTTTGTCTACATGGGCAGTAAACAGTCTAATGCTAACGCCACCTTTTTAAACCAGGAATTAATTTTGTCAAGGCACCGTCTCATAGGTTTTGTTGTTATTTAAACCCACACACGTGTAATATTCCTCTGATTTACTAATGGGACATGGATGTAGTCATCGGATTATTAAAGAACACGCTATCCTTTTCCCGCATTAAGGATTTGGAATTATCAACAATAGTCCGTCATATCAATTTCACAATGTGCTCTATAGTTACAGTATGAAGTACAGCCCTCGACAAGGCAATTAATATTTTACAGCAATGCAGGCCCCAACACTATGATGATGTTCCTCTCCTTACATGTTTATGGCAATTTATTAAAAACGTATTGAAGTGGACATGTGTCTTTTAAACTGTAACCAGATAAAATTCAATAAAATTCGAATACGCTCATTTCTGGAGGGAAATAACATCTTCTGATGATCTTGGAACATCAGTGGGGACGTATTTAATTTTAGAGGGATGAGGGGTGGCTTTAAACAGGCCCTGTTGGAGTGGCCTATAACATATAAGCAGCCGTTTACAAGAAGCCTCTACACGTGCGTAAAAGCGCGCAGAAAGTGTATTTAGAACGTCAGGTACCAGATCCATTATATTTATCCAGTTTATTCAGTAGCCTCACCGTTCATTTGGTGCAGGTTAAACATGTTGTTATACTTAATACATGTAAAGAATATGTGGGATGTGGTCTGGTAATTATACTTCATTCGAAATGGCTAATAGTCGAACAACAGAGGGCAGTCAACAAATACAGATAGTTGTATTCTGCATTATTTTAACATAGTTCCATTTTACAGCATAATTACTGTCTGATTCGCTGTAGACTCAAATAGAAATAAGGATTAATGTAGCCTACAGGTGATTCATTTGTATATGCTTGTTCAGTCAGTGTGACAGCCATTTTCAGCCTTGATTTAATATAAAAGGGGGGTTTAAATGACTGAATTTGCAAACCACAATTAGACAGTGTCCCGCGGAGTCCACACACAAATGACTCCTTCTCTGTGATTTTGTGAAACACTAAAATGTGGATTGAGCTCATGGGGCTGCTTTTAACTCCTTTTAACTAGTTTATGCCATTATTGGGCCAGTATTCACGATCCTAATTACAGTCTGTGCTTACTATGCCAATGACTCTTCAGTGAATAACATCGCTTTTAATTTTATTAATGTGCCTATTGCCCATTTTTGGGTTTATCCAAATGTATTTATTAAAACAATTTGGCAATGGATGAAATGTGTTATTATAGATCACAAAAAGTCGATCTCCTCAGCAAATCACCTTGGTCTTCAAAACATTAAATTACTGTATGAATAGTAAATACTTGCAGAGCCTGTCTGAGTGGTTTAGCAGTTAGCACAGAGCTAGCTCCCACCAGCAGCAGCAGCAGCAGCAGCAGCAGCAGCAGCTCATTAACGTGAACATTGTGTAATTGTAATAAGCAGCAAAGACTAATTTGGTCCCAGTTTTCTTTGTGCATTTGTGGTGCTTGAAAATCCTTCGTTTGAACCACCTAGATCTTACCTAAAGCCAACCACTCCTACACATCCAAGTCCACCAAATTGATATATGACAATATCTACTTTCGATCACGTGTCTGCGGGGCGACTTAGACGGATTGCGCGTCATCTCGCCTTCCCAAAATTTCCCCTTCTGCTGCAGCTCGTATCCAAAACATCTATCTATAGTGCGTTGTACGGGAGAGAGAACGATGTTTAACTCGGTGAATCTGGGCAACTTCTGCTCCCAGACTCGCAAAGACCGGACATCCGAGTTTGGGGACAGGACGGGCTGTGCGTCTAACATCTACCTCCCCAGCTGCACCTACTACGTCCCCGAGTTTTCTGCCGTCTCCTCGTTTCTTCCACAGGCCCCGTCCCGGCAAATCAGCTATCCTTATTCCACAAACCTTTCTCAAGTGCAGCCAGTACGAGAAGTTTCCTACGGCTTGGACCCTACCAGTAAATGGCACCACAGAAGCAATTACGCATCGTGCTACTCGGGAGAAGACCTGGTGCATAGGGACTGTCTTCCTCAAGCTACCATGACAGAAATGCTTATGAAGAACGAAAGTGTATACAGCCACCACCATCACCATCACACCCACCCCGGCTCAAATCACCCATCTGCTGGTTTTTATTCCGGTGGTGGAAAAAATAACGTCCTCCCGCAAGGTTTCGACCGCTTTTTTGAAACCGCGTACTGCGGTGCCACGGACAATCAGTCAGACAATTGTTTACAAAAAGGCGAGGTGGGAAAGCTGGAGAGTGACTCCCAACAGCAGCAACCTCCAAACTCTGTACCCGGAGCCGCGGAGCAGGAAAAGGAGCAAGACGATGAGGAGGGGCACACGAATTCAGCCGGCTCTTGCGCGTCTTCCGCCGCAGCAACCAAGGACGGGAACCCCAAGAGCAGTCACTCCAGTAGGTATACCGAAGCTGTAAAATGGGGAAGGTTAAGGGGACTAGCCCGGTGTTTTGTCGGTCAGATTTTATGTGGAGTTTTATAAGCATTCAAAGGATTTTATTATAACCCTACAAAGCTCTTTCTTGCAACGAGAAGAATTTTTACGATGGGAAAGCGCTTTGAAAAAAAGGGGATGTTATACACAGACGCCTCTATGGTGAGAGTCTGTGAAATTTTTAAGAGAAAGCTATTGTGACAAATGTTAACTTTGATCATGAACTTGCGTAGGGCATTTTAAGGGATATTATCGTTGGGCTGTCGAGTGTAAAAACCAATTGGGCAGAACATTGCTTTTGGCATCTTGTGATTTCTTTTTTCTTTTTTTTTTTTAGCACTTAGCTGGTCGTAAAATAAACTGGATTGTTAGATTTTGTATATATTCTATCTTTTTAATCCTAAAATAATTTTGTCTATCATAATTTGAACATATATGTATTCAATATGTCAACATTTCGTATTATTAACCGGCTTGTGATCCCAGAGTAATGTGACAGCTGAGTCTAATGCATGGGGACTTTGGACACAGAAAGAGAAGAAACATATTCTGATGATTGTTTGTTTAAATCATACTATTGGTATTCATTTCTTGCCAAAGAAAAACCTTTGGCAAACAAAGCTAACAATATAAATGCTAACACTTTATAAATACATTGATTGTACCTTTTTTAAATAAATGAGTCAAATTAAGTCTATTTCTTATTGCTAATAATTTCAACAAAACATTTCAACAACAACAACAACAACAACAACAACAACCATATTGTGTAAATAGTTTCCTCCAGAGAAATGTGACGCACGTATTGCGACAAAATGAAAATGTTGTGACATATTTAAAACAAATAAACACATACTTATTGGGCCGTAAGTTAACATTTTTCCCTTTTAGTAATTCTGACACTTAACACTCTTTACGGCCTCTGCTGCTTAGCTGGATAAATATGTACTGAAATGTTGTCATCACACTAGAGATGATTTTCCAGTTTGGAATTGTCTTGCGCCATAATACCAAAGCCTCAATGGGCACCTAATACAGGCCATATTTTAATTGTTTACTTGCCTTTCAAACTATTACATATTATGCTTTGTCTTTTAGGCGCTCCTCGAACAAGAAAGAAGCGGTGCCCATATTCCAAGTTTCAGATCCGAGAACTTGAGCGAGAGTTCTTTTTTAATGTTTACATCAACAAAGAGAAAAAGGCTCCAACTTTCTCGAATGCTGAACCTCACCGACCGCCAGGTTAAAATCTGGTTTCAAAATAGAAGAATGAAAGAGAAGAAATTAAGCAGGGATCGCCTCCAGTATTTTTCCGGAAATCCCCTTTTGTGAGTTGAAAGTGACAGCTCTGATTAAAGACATTATGGTATATATTCTCCTCTCCCTTGAATTGTAACTGTGGGCACAGCCATTTTGTAAAGAAGCCCATGCACCATGTGTGAATTGCAAGTGGAAAGTTGGGGTAATGCTGTAGGCCTGCATGGGATGAAGGCGCAATTTCATAATTATTCAGAAAGGTCTCTATAGTATAATCATTGATGTGGCTCTTGAAGTTGTCTATTCATCATGACTAGTGTTTACTCTGTGTTCACAATGGACATATTTGTTAAATATCAAATGTAATCATTATTGTGCATATACCTCCCGCTAATCCCCCTTTCCCTGGTCTTTTTAAATATGGAATTATTTCCAGACCAGTGTTATGGCAGTTTTACTTGATGCATTTTCCTCATTGATGTGATAACCAATATGTGAAAATATATCAACCCATGCGACGTGCATCTATGAATGTAAATAGGCGTATATGTTCAATTTCCTTTTCCCGTTTCACTGCTGCTAAGCCCCCCTCTGACCCATCCCCGCGCTTCTCTCTACTGCCCATTGAAATACTCAGACGCTCATTAAATTATTTGTTTCAGCGTTGGTGCTTTCAGTGGCAGAGGGAGGAACATCTCATTGACCCGTATACCCTATGTAATACATATGAAATAAACAAGGTATAGTAAAAATCACACCGACTTTGTGTTTGTGTTCCTAGCGCGTCTATTCATACAGAAGCTGCAGTTGGGCGGTAGAACGTTGGACAGTTTCTGTACATTTGAGCAAACATAGCAAACATATAGCGTTTAGCAATAACACATACAAATACATATTTAATTCTTGTTGCATAACGATTAATCAATTATATTTTAGATACTTTTAGTGCGAACTAAATGTAGCCACTCTTGTAGTCTAGACACTACCATAAAGACAGAACACTAAATGGCTACTTTTCCCCCCTAATTGCCCCGGCTGTTCAAGGGGAATGATGTTCACTTCCGCAGTAAATAGTAAACAAGGAAGACAGTATGTGCAAAGGGGAAAAGTTACCGAAAGCCGAACGCCCTTAGCATACAACTGTGATGCTCAATATTCTCCCATTACAACGTATTCACACACTTAGCAAGTTAGCATTGAAGCTTTGTGATAGCAGTTTATGATTATACCATTTATTGTTCAGTCAATATCACTAATAGTGCTCAATCCTCTTAAGAGATAGGTCCCAATGAAAGCCGTCCGCTGTGAACTACTTTTACGCACAGCGTCAGTTTATTTATCATCTTGCTGACCCCCAACTGCATGGGATTTCCACACATCAACTCAAATAAAGAATTGTTGACTAATTGGAGCATGCGTTTTGCATTAGAACAAGATACAGTGAGGCTGAATTTAATTTTAATTGGCGTGTGGTTTTTCTTTCTTACTTTTTTCACACTAATTACTCATGTGTTCTACGAGTTCCACACAGGGAGTTTGCACGTGTGCATTCACTACAATTTATAATTAAATCTAGTCTTTGAACTTCAATAATGTCAAGGCCTTCACCTTTAACCCTCTGCAATAAAGTGGAATCAAGGAGCCCCATTTGCCCGGAAATGTGTGCCACAGCAAAACGGGCCAATGGGATCGAGTGGGAACAGAAAAGGAATGTGTAGAGAGTCCAACTTTGACCCTTCGCGTTAAACTACAGCAGGTAACTTGCCAGCTTTAGCGCGCCCAGTAAATAGACTTTATTGTGCTTGTAAAATGTATAGCTTTCACGCATGAAACGTTTTAAAACGTGTTGGTATAAACTGTACCAATTCTCAAAAGAAAAACACAAACCATCGCGTTGGTTGAGCTAGTATAGTGTCATAATGGGTGGTTCTAATGTGTAAACGTGACTTTGCTTTGTGTGTTCTGTGTTCAGATTTTTTCTCACTCTGTCTTTTACATATTAACTTTGCATGTTGCGGAGGAAAGGGTGTTTTCAAAGAAGATTGAGTGTTTATTTTTGAACAAAACAATGCTCTTCGTTTCGTTATGAATGAGGTAAGATTTTAGAACGATGGGTTTCAAAGTGATACAAAAAAAAAAAAAGAGTACCGCTGACAGCAATTGGAAATTCAGAACAGAGTAGGCTAGTAGCTTACATCTTTTGAATGGTGAAAAGTCCTTAAAATCCCTTGTATAACAGGAAGATTATACCAAGGGGAAACGATGTGCCATTTTGTTGGGGTATGCATTTTTATATTTTCTCATTGAATTGTTCAAATGTTTAGATTTTACCATCTGAAACAAAGCTATGGCTGAGATCAAGGCCTATAGGAACTCCTCCTTGCTGTCGCCACACCCACCAACCTTGGCCCTGGGACAGTGACGTTGGAAATTTGTAGGTTGTAAGCCGCTAACGTCACCAACAGAATTCAGCTGCAGAGAGCCTGGAAGTGTTGTCTGTTGACCACACGGGGGCCGGAATCCTTTAATCCTTCACTGTTGGGCTTCTGCATCACCTTTATGTTGCAAGGGTTCTGTCAAATGGACGTCTCAGAGCAGTATTACAAAACATCCTCAAGGTGGAAATAACACACGATGATTATGACTATGATTATTGTTGTTATTATACTTAGTATACTAGTATAGTATATAGTAGTAGTAGTAGTAGTAGTAATAGTAGTATAATAATAATAATAATAATAATAATAATAATAATATATAATATATAATATATAATAATAATAATATAAGTAGTAGTAGTAGTGTAGTAGTAGTAGTAGTCAAAAAATATCTAAAGGTGGTTATTATTATTATCATTATTATTATTATTATTATTATTATTATTATTATTATTAATAATAATAATAATAAATAATAATAATAATAATAATAATAATATATAATATATATATAATATAGTATTAGCAATAGTAGTAGTAGTAGAAGTAGTGTAGTAGTAGTAGTAGTAGTAGTAGTAGTAGTAGTAGTAGTAGTAGTAGTAGTAGTAGTAGTAGTAGTAGTAGTATCGGTAGTAGTAAAAAAAAAAATCTAAAGGCGCTAGTCTTATTCTTATTATTGTAATAGTAATAGTAGTAGTAGCAGTAGTTGTTGTTGTTGCTGTTGTTGTAAAAACAAATATAAAGGCAGTACTATGTGCGCGATGTTTTGCCGTTACGTGGCCTAATATCACAGGGGTTATAATATTTTAATACATGAATGCAATTTAGATGCAACGTTGACCTCAGTGAGAGTGAAGACCACACCAGCTGCAGTTTGTAGCGTGTGTGAGGGGCACAGCCTGTAGCCTTGAACCATGTGGCGTGTATGAAGCCTGAATACGCATACAACATACGATTCATTTAGAGTGTCATTTTATAAGTAGGATATTACACATTAATAATATCTTAGGCACTGTGCTTGATGTCATAGCACACACAAGAAAACACGCAAAGATCCTCACGCAGGCTAAATGAAGGAGCCTAACTGTTATACACATTTTTGGACACTTGGGTTTACGTATGTTCTTATTTCTGTTTTTAAAATACCTAAATTGAGCCTATGACCTACATATTTGAGGGAAATAAACAATAAGTTTAAACCACTTTTTATGGCGAAATGTTTTGCGCGCAAAGGGAGCCGTAGGCTATATGAAGGGAGCCGTAGGCTATAGTACTCATAAAGAATGTTTCGTGCCTGTCCATAGTGCGAATAAAACAAACCTTTGTATGCCATTAAATAGCGTATAATTAAGTGTAGTTTCGTCCTTCCTTGTCTCATGGAAAGCAGTTGACTATTGACTATCACACTCAAAATACAAGACAAACAGCTATTTCTCATATATTGTTTAATTTAATTACTTTTCACTTATACTGTCTCTGTATTGAAATAAATGCAGAGCACAATGGTATGAACGCGAGTCATGTTGTTACATTTTCGTCTTAAATTATTATGAAGTAAACACGCGCAACCAGACAGTACGCTGCGCACTCGTGCCACGCAGATGCTAATTCCGTGATCCTTTTGGTTAAACATTTATTTTCATATCAGCACAGTAGCCTTAAGTCATTGAACTCAGAACTTACTATGATTAAGTTGTAGTCATCTGGACACTGTTTGAGAAAAACAACACTCTTTCGTCATTCTCAATCTGCGGTCTGAGAAGTCGGATATTTATCCTATTCTGAGTAAGCCCGAAGAGCATTTATCTTGGGGAAGAACATATTCAGAGGCTATTTTCAACAAGAAACCAGTCAAACAAACAAATACATATATTTTCTTTATTGAATGTTCTGAATATTATTTAAAAGCAATGCTGCATAGTTGGCCATAAAAAGGCGTGCTCCAGCTCGTATTCTTTTCTCTGTTACAGAATTAGCCCGTGAGTTTTGTGCTAACCATATGACATATCTAGACACACAGCCCGAACTGAATTTAACCACGGAAAAATAAAGTGAGTAGACACTGCTAATTTATGGTGAATATCAATAAATGCCTTTGAAACTGAAAGACTCTTCACATGTGTGAAGAGCCGTAGGCTATATCATATAAAGCCCAATTTAAATAACCTACAGAGACCTATAAAGCATGGGGGAAAAAACATTATTTAAATGTCGTAAACATAAAATAAACAACTTATTTACGCCTATAAAGAAGAAAATGCCAAACAATACAGTCAGAATATTGAAAGTGTAAAAGATCCTTTATGCAAATTATGTATTCTTAAAATGAGCGTAATTCACTGTCAAAAATAGGCTACACAAATGTGGCGTAAGATATTATTCTTCCCAGAGATAGATTTTTTCCCGAATGTGCAATCATAGTAAACGTTTAAAAGCGTCTGTAAATTTACCAGAATTATAGCCTATTGTTTATAATACTTGATTATACATTGAAATACAATTTTCATCAGTGGCCGCTTGGCAATTTGTTCAGCTTCAGCAAGCAACACATAAACCCTTAGCAAGCCGTGTTTCAGTTTGGACGGTTTTCAAATATGATTTCACTATAGGCCCTTGCACGCATTTTGTGTAATATTAAGTAGTCCTGATTACAAAAGAAAAACGTAGGCTATATAGGACAAAACAAACTGTGTTTTTAACAAACCCTCTGTCCCCATATCCATGTATCCATTGGTCAGGGAGGTCCAACGTAGAGTTGAGTGTACACCTTTTTTCTTTTAGGTATTGTGACCATAAAGCAAATGAAAAATCATACAGCTCCAAAGCCACGGTTAAGAGTCTCTAACTTCTACTGCAGCAAGTCCTTTGTTCTTTTTGTCGGGGCCTGCTGCTTGTTGCGCTTGTAGTCCACATGGTGGCGTTCGTGCTCCACGAAAAACTTCTCTCATCCCCCAACTTGACCGGGCTGACGTCACGTTAGTCTGGAGCATCAAGGCCACTTCCACGTTTCTATTGGTCTGGAAATCACATGACTCTTCTCTCAGCATCTTTTATAATGTTACTGCTATATTTGCCCTCGGATGTCAGTCCATACAATCCGATTCTCCTGGAAAAAACGGCAGTTCAGAGCTGATGATGCTATCTTAAAAGCCAAAGATGTCATGAATAGCCTGTAGCTGCATGTACATTCCTCATGGATTCCTTAAAGGGTATATCATCTTGCTTTATGGGTGAGGGTTATTCCAGCAACCCTGGGATGTACACCCCATTATCTGCAGACTACGGATATTCAGAGATGAGAAACATAGAGAGGCTGAGACCGTCTCCACAAACGTGTAAAAAAAGTCCTTCTGGCAACTTGGCTCTTGGAAATATTCAGTATGCATCATACCTGCCACAACGACCGGCCATATGGACCCCCGGCTCCACGTCCAGTCGAGACCAACCTGTTGCACACTGTTTACAACCTTGTTCGCTTCCAGCAGGCAACGTCAAAGAGGAGGCGTTTTGTTGCCTTTATCAGAGCGGCTGTGGCAATAAGGGAAAGGAGACAACAGAGCCGACTGCTTACATCCGGCTGGGAGACAATAGCCACAGGCCTGAGCAAACTGCCCCTTCGTCTAGCGGCTGTTTCCAGAGATACAGCGAGGCCAGGCCGCAGCAGGACAGCCAACAGGAGTTTCCCTCCGGCTTCTCTTCTTTGACCCACTTGGCTGTTGATTCAACAGAAGAAGAAACAACAATTAGATGCAGCATACCACCGGAAAAAGCCAGGGAGGTTTCAAAAACAGTGGAGAGTCAGAGCAGGAGGGAAGAGGCAGTAAAGACTGACAGCTGCCCTGATAACTCGGACGGAGAATTAAAAGGTATACAAACTCCCCACCCTCCTCTCAGCTCCCTTAAAATGGTGCATGTATAGATGTGATTCACAAGCATGACACATAAATGCATGAATATTGCAAAGGAGTCAAACAGAACGCACTTCACGGCACATGCAAGGCTGGCAGCGGTTTGGTAACTCATGGCATTTAACACCATTCTATTAACGTGAGATTGTGAGTTGGGTGTTTATCAGTCAACTGAACACACTACGTGCGCACACTGACAATAATTCTCATGGCTCTTCACTCACTTGTGCTGACTTTTTCTTTCTTTCTTTCTTTTTTCTTGTGTGGACACATTTCGTCTTGCACCATCCATTCAACAAGAAAAACCAAACGCTTTACATATCAATCCGCGTCTATAATAATAATAATAATAATAATAATAATAATAATAATAATAATAATAATAATAATAATAATAATAATAATAATAATAATAATAATAATAATAATAATAATAATGGGCTGATGATAATGCTGTTATTTTACTAGGCCTGCATTTTTATTATGAGCCTAAAACAACACCAACATAACCGTAAGCGTCATATGGTGCCAATACAATTTTGTCAACAATTCTTTTTGCAATTGTTGACACAAACTACGCTTGCTTCGTAAATAGTTTGCATATCAAGTCGCATGATCTGTCACATGTGAAAAGAAAAAACTGTGTATGCGTGTATCGGACTCATGTGTGCTTATTTGTCTAACTCTGGTTATTCCCAATTGAGTATTTGGAAACCTTGTAAATAACATAATATCAAATATGCCAAGTCATATACAGAGATATTATCTCTCTTTTAAAACCAACTTAGATAATTCATTCGCTCGAATTGCGGATTTTCTGCACAATGTAATCTATCTCTCGTCACTTGTGCATCTCTTGTGAGAAGCCTAAATATTTGTTGTCCTTTTGGTTACAAAATATCATATCTCCGGCGCGCAAAGGTAATAACATTTTATGGGAGTCTGAGGTGCCATAGGCCGAGACAAAAGAAGTGATTATACTAGTGGTTTGGTTTGATCTAATTATAGGCGTTCCTCTCACAAAAAGCAATTTAGAAACAGTGGGAGTTCAGATCATAAGATTCGCCATTCGCAGTTGTCTGATTATTTTTCAAAGATGGCTGCGAACGGTGCACTTCCAAGCTCTCCATATAAAACGGGCGTTCTGATCCAGAAGCGAGGATGGACATTTGAGACATGGGCGTGTTCTTCTGGACACATAACAAAGAATATCCACAATGTGGCCTATATTATTTTTAAGGAACCGTGTTAACGTTTGTATCGCTTTTGCCTCATCAGATGATATAAACGAGACAAGCGGGAGCTGGTTAAAAGCCAAAAGTGGACGAAGGAAGCGCTGCCCATACACAAAGCATCAGACGCTGGAGCTGGAGAAGGAGTTCTTGTTCAACATGTATCTGTCTCGGGAGCGCCGCCTGGAGATCAGCCGGAGTATCAACCTGACCGACAGACAGGTCAAGATCTGGTTCCAAAACAGACGCATGAAGCTCAAGAAGTTAAGCAGGGATAACCGGGAAAGGGAGCATTTTTACAACTAGACTTGAATGTTGTGCTTTAACTTATAAGCGCTCCATGCCAGATGACATAAAGACAGACTGATGTCATGGCGCGTCAGACACATTATCACGCTTATGTGTAGAGCTACTGTAACTGCTAAATTCATTGCAACACATTTCAGGGTTGCTTTTTGCCATAGTTATGGCCCACAGTAGTTTTTTCAGTCTGCAATGATCATATGTCGTATATAGTTACAATGAAGAGAGGTAGGAAACTTAGTTTGTAAATAACTCTGAGATTTACTTTGCACTGTTGATTGACACTGCTGCTTCTTGTGGATTGTCTGAAGTATAATTCCCAACAACTACAACGAAGGAACTTATTAGAATCACAACTTCCTTGGCATTAATTGGAAATAAAAGGGAGGGAGATACATTGGGATGAGAGAAAGGAATCTTAGCGCAGCTTTAATAGAATTGAGAGACCATAACGTTGATTTAAATATTATCCAGGTGACCACAGTAAGTCAAGGTCATAAAATTCTAATGTCAGGTTCGCCCTGGAAAGCGTTGGGGGAGGATTTTATGATCTGCAAATATAATGTGCTGCAGCAGTAAAGATGCGTTTAAAGGTGTGTGTGGAGGAGGGCTAACCCAGACTGCAGGATCCAAAGGCACTGGGCTAAAAGAAGCATGCAGCCTCCGCCTCTGCAATGGAATAGTACATGGAGCGCTATGGATGCTTAAGATGGAAAAAAAGATGGAGGATAAAGACAGCGACGACTGCATGGACAGCATACAACTGAAGCTTTGCGGCAAACACGTGGATAAGTAAAATATCAGGCGGACGTTATCTTCTGACTCAAGTAAGGTAGGACATGAGTTTTACGTAATATTTAATTTCCTGTTTGGAAAGTATGTCACAACTGTCAGAGGAGCGCGCTTGACAGCTACTGGCAGGCGTGTGCGTGCTGCTCAGTTCTGAGAGGTTGCCTGACTTGCCTGCTTTGTTTTGTTTTTTTGCTCCATGGATTCAAGAGGCTTTGTTTTGCATTGAAGGTTATATTTTGACAAGTGATTAAGATATGTAAATATAGGCTTTCCACCCCCCGTATTTCAAGCTTCCTTTTCAAGTCCAAGCAATCAGAGAATAAATCAGAAACTATGTGTCAGTGTGCACAAGTATGCCATACCTATTGTTTTGTAATACTCGCCTTTCCTTTGTGCTGTTAGATAATCCTCATTTGGCTTTTGCATGCATTTCCTCCATGGATTTTAACCTCTTTGCGCGAAGCTGAAGCGTGGTCTAGGTAGTTTCATGTTGTTGGGGTTGGCTTCCTGGCTCGGCAACAAGAAACTGCCTTGATTACGTCAGTTCGTCTTCATCAAGGGCACAATTTCCGCTGAATATCCCTTGCCTGGTCTCCGCAAATGGCATTGTAAATGAACTGGCCAGTAATACATTGGACAGAGAGCTTCTTTCTTTGCCGGGATTTTGTGGCGGGCTGTAAAAACTCAGCTCTCAGAGGCATAATAGGTTGTAAACAACACAGGCTAAAGTTTGAGACGGTTGTGGTGCATCTGTCACAGGCTGAGCTTTTCTCTGCATAGATTTAATGACTTCAGCTGCTTTATGATCATTTTAGAGAGGCATGAGATGGCATTATGACTCGTTTAGTATTAGTATAATTTAAATGTGATCACCAATGGACAGGAAAATAGCTTTTCTTATACAACGAACATATAAAATAAAAATAGATAACTTGAAACTTGAAAAGAAATACCCTGTGAGCATTGTAAAAAAAATGATAATAAACTTGCTAGTTATTTTGATTTATATATTAAGGATGGACCCCTTGGGATGCAGCATCTTTTAAGGGGTTCTGTATCAGAAAGTGACTTATCAATAGACATAACATTACAAAACATATTACATACAGTCAGAACACGACCCTGCTCTTAACATGCCGATTTCAACTTTAAAACGAAAAATACTTAAGAACACAGTCATTACAAAAGCATTTTTACCACAACAAAATGTTAACATTTTAGAAACATAAACATGATCACTTTATAGAAAGTACAAGGGGACTATAGCTTGGTAAACAGAGATGCTTAGAGTTGAAATTAAGTTATGGACCTTAGTTCTGTGACCAGGTTATTCAAATTAAATGTAAGTTTATGGGGAAAATCCTTTTTGCCTACCTCTTAATTCAAGCAGGGAACTCTGAAGAATGGGTGCAAAGTTTCTAGCAAATTATTTCAAGTATCTGGAATCCTTTGGGCTCAAAATAGCAATTATTTCCCAGTTAAATTGTATTCTTCCCTTCAGTGGTAACCAACCTGAGTCCTATGATGAACAATGTTACAGTAATTACATCTTTTCAATTCTGTCGTGGGTTTGTACGTGTATAAGGCTGGAGAAGAGTATCTGCATTTTAATAAAGTATATACGTATATATTTTGCTCTTTTCCCGATGTTTTTTGTATGACCTAGTTATAAAGCTGGCCCAAAAGTATATTTAGTTATATAATCAATATATAGGCCTTACACACTTGTTTAAAAATATTTCACATAATACATTTCTGATTACACTGATATTTGCCTTTAAGTCTGCCACAGAAATCAACAAAAACAACGACACCACACACACGCACGCGCGCATACACACACACGCATGCACGCACATGCGCGCGCATACACACACTGCACGCACATGCACGCACATGCACACACACACACACACACACACACACACACACACACACACCACACACAGACCTTTTAACTGATTAACACAGATATTTAAGAGCTCATTGAGTGCCCTGAGCAAAACAATTAACTCCAATCAAGTGGTGGTATAAAGAAAAGAAAACAAACATTGCCACATCAAAATGTCCTCTGCATTTGTCATTTGTCTTTTTTTATATATAAGAAAATAAATGCACCAAGAATAAAGAAGAAGGCTGCACAGAGTAATAGCCAAATTATTACATATACATTTTAATCATATGAGATGATAATTTGATACGATTAAACAGTGTGTCTCTGCTAAAAGAGCAGACTGTTGTAGTGACACCCCCACGCCCCCCCCCCCCCCAAAAAAAGCGGTAGTGCAACTGGAAGAGACAGTCTGGAATCCAAAGTCACTTTCATTCAGCTTGGTGAATGAGAATCTTCCTTGGTATGCGTCACAAAGGCTTTACAGCTCAGGAAACAACACTTGGAGCTCCAAAAATTCACCCTAAAACCATATACACATAAAACCATTAATTTCACTTTGTAGTGCAGACAGCGACCAAAGCTTGAGACACCCTCTTCTTCCGGACATCTTAACGTGTGGCTGCCAAGCCGTAATAATGCAATTACATAGGCCTGTTCTCTTCTGGTTTGGATTAAAGATCAGTGCATTATTGAAGTTGTGCAGGAATTCCATAAACGTCCAGTTCTTCTGGCAATACTTTTTTAATCTATAGTTTAATCCGTCTTCTCTAAAATACACTCTAAGATTGTCTGGTGGTGCGCGATGCGCGTTTGGGTATTTTAAGTAATATATATTTCATCACCTTAACGTGATGGTAATAACTCATCTTAAATCTTTCATTACTTCCGTCTCCACCCAGAAATTTTACAAGCAATGTTGTTGTTGAATCTTCAATAAATTACAAAGATATCAAAGCAGTATTGACACCTTTGCTAAATTATTTTCTAATAAATAAAACATTTGCGTGTTTGATTTTTTGTGGGACTTTTTACACGAGCACAACGGACAAATTATAACCCATTTGTGGTATGTTATAGACCATCGTGTCGGTGCTTTTTTAAAATGGATTTATTATTATTATTATTATTATTATTATTATTATTATTATTATTTTGGTTTTTCATTTTCTAAAACCTAACCACAACTGGCCAAAAACAGAGTCTTATGCGCACGTTTCAATGCCCTTGTCCTCAGTCTCTCGAAAACACTGACTGCAGTAACAAAATGTGTGGTACAGCTTGAGGATATTAGGTCAAATTAATTTCAGTGTGTAAAATTATTTATTTTGTTAAATAACGTCTTTCAGTAGATGTAGGTCAAGATCAACAACTAGCCTAAATAATTTCATCCAAATAATTATCTTATACAAAATAATTACATTTCCAACATTGTTGTTCCAAAGTTGATACATGAGTCACCCAAAAATAAAACCAAAATAGACAAATATAGACTTATTCGACGCATACTTATCAAAGATGTTTTAATTTTTCAAACCATAATACAAATAGCATTGCATAGGTCATCAACAATCACTCACACACAGATAACGGCATTCATCAAATTAGAATCCATTCTTACTGCTCTTAATTGTAGTTAAGAGTCTAGACTCATTGACACATGGCCCTTTAAAGTGTTTATTGCCTTATGTTTTTGTAATAAAGGTCGTTGAGCACTTCTATTGCAGGTTTAATGGCACGATTACGATAAAGGGATGTACCGACCTTCCTTAACTCTGGGCAATAAGCCATACAGTCCAATCTTTTAGTTAATTTTCCCCCAGACCCCAGCCTGCCATGAGCTGGACACCTTTTGGTCTTTCTCAGTTTAAGGTCTGGCTTCTGGCCGTTAAAACGTCATGGCTAAATCGGAATTCAAGAGCCAGGACGAGGGAAACCTTGTGCGTCCAGAGAACACTAGGTGCTTACGCTATTTTTAATGAACTATTTTGCTAAGATTTTCTTTAGGCTATGTTAATTTATCATAGTCTATCATCATTGGAATCACATTGGTATTATTTTATGATGGCAAAATGCAACAATAATGCATTTGATAAATTTGCAAACTTTGCATTGTATGGTTTTGCAATAATGAAAGGGGTATATTTTTACGCGTTATGGAGAACGGCAGAAAGTAGCCTAGTTGTAATGAAGGCTAAATTAAAAATCAAATAAAATCTGTAATCAAAATGCGGACATTAACAGCCATATAGATTTTTCTTCTTTCTTTTTTTAAGTAAACTCCTACTGGTTTTATCACTGCGCTGCGTCTGAGTTATGAACTACAGCATTTCGGTAAAATGTGTGGCATTAGGACATCAAATGAATGACAACAAGTTCTCTCCCTTTTGCTTATTGCATATACATATTTCATCAGTTAGCTGCTAATATTTGGCTTCCAGCTGTCTAATTGTTACATGCGACACGCGCCTTGCACGGTTCCTCTCACTTAAAGCACATTACATTGCCTTCTTTGCAGCGACGAAGAGTTTATTTCACAAGCTGCAAATGGCAGGCTGGCCTGATGTAAAACAGCGAGCTACTGCCATTAGAGCCGCTGTAACAGTATCTAGTATCTTATAAAAGCATTCTGGTTCGCCCTTTAATCAACCTTTTTACTTCCTCCGCTCAGCAGTCTCCGGGCTTCCTTTCCTCGGCCCTGCACTTGATATGAATTGTTTCTCGTGCGCACAGTCTTGGTGGTTTTATGTTAAACTAAGAAGTTGGGTGCAGTCCTATTAACGACACGTTTATGAACAATCAAATGGTGCTCGTTAAAATTTATTGATAGGCATAAAAACATGAACCACCGCACCAGCCATAACATAGTCCGCTGCAATGGATTGTTTGTCACAAACCTTTGTCCCTCTTTCCTCATCTGGGGATTTAGAAATATGCCTGTTCTCTTAACTTTATTGTTGTTGTAGGGATGATGTCTCATCAATTTATTTGTATGATAAATATACTATTTAAAGCGGTCTCCTCTATTAAGTGCTAAACAAGAAAGATATCAAAGCCACTTGATCAAATGTTCCGTGCAGATAAAGATAAACGTTTATATATATATTGCTGTATATTGCTGCTGCAATAGGCTAGGTTTCCATAGGAATAACATAGCGCTGGTAAGACTCGCTAGACAGAGATTGATTACAACATCAAATAGTGCCTCAGTCGCTCTTTACTGCGCGCAAGTCTGTGCTTCGTCGAAAGAAACGCCTACTTTTGCGCCGGTATAAGATTTTTTTTTTCATCATAAAGATATTCTTCGTGGAGATGCCTCTAACAAGTCCACATGCATGAGCAAAAGGGGACACCGTATTGAAATTACTTGCATTCGTAGTCTTGGACGTGTAGCGCATTGATCCACTGTACAATCTTTGAGTGGGTAAATATAATCACGTGTTACCGAGGAAGCCAATCGCAGCCAGGGAAGTGCAGAGAAATAATTACCTGCCTTGATTGTTCTATGGCTAGATAAAAGTACACATACAGTCCATATAATAATCGGATGCATGTAAAAGAGAGTGGACGCATCGACATGTCGACCTCGGGTCCCATAACTAATTATTATGTGGACTCCCTGATCAACCATGAGCATGAGGATGTTCTCGCTGCCAGTCGATTTTCAGCGACCGGGTCTCACCCTGCTGGCTCTCGCCCGACGCCCCTAGTCCCGGAGTGTGCCGACTACCCTTCCTGCAGCTTCGCACCAAAGCCAACCGTCTTCTCCGGCTCGTGGGCTCCCGTTCACTCGCAGTCCTCTGTCGTTTACCATCCATACAGCCACCAGCCACACTTAAGCGCAGACTCGCGATACGTGCGTTCATGGCTGGAACCTATCTCCGGAGCAGTGCCTTTCCACGGCTATCCAGGGAACAGCAGGCACTTTCAGGAGCATAAAGCCGGCGAGTGTCTTGGTTCCAGCGGAAGGACCTTCACGGATTATCTATACTGCTCCCCCACAGATATACGAGACAAGACCCAACCGAACGTGCCCTCTCCCGAGTCGGAGTTTCTGACTTCAGGAAAACATAAAGACGACAAGCCGGAGCTAGATCCGAGTAAGTTCAAGCTCTTGCCGTGCTATCCAGGCGGGTGGGAGGCTGCTTGGGGAGTGTGTGGAGCGTTTTTGTTTCAAAACCTTTTAAAGTTCAGCATGAACAGAAATGATAAGCTATTCCATACTCCCTTTTGTGTTGAGCTGTAAAGCGCATCTGCTGGGAATAGTTTTAGGAAGGTTACTACCAGGTTAATATTGGGGCTATAAAACTGGCAGGGTTGTAAACATGGACTCAAACATATACAGCAAGACGTTGAATTTGGGGGATTACCACAGAGGTAAAAAATGAAATAAAATTAAGGTGTATTTGATTATGAATCAGGATTCCTCGCAAAATATGTTTCTTATTGTAATTGATAGTTATAGTTTTGATGTGAATTTATGGCACACAAATACTACAACCCGCCCTTATCCTGCTTTTATTATGGGCCGTTATAGCCTACAGAAAAAATATGCTCAGTTTTATTCTTGATGGTAAAATTCACTTAAAAGTTGCAGAATAATGGAGTCAATTGTGCATTCATATATGAGACTTAGTTCGCTTTTCTATTACGTTCAGTTCAATCCAAAAACTCCCCACCCTTGAAAACTAAACTAACTTTAGGAATGTAGGGACTTACTCGAGGACTTTCACCACGGACCTGTAAAGGCTTGAACTACTAGCCACTTTATGGGCCAATAAAGTGAATAAGCACATTGAGTATTTTACGATGGTGTTACTCAAGTTAAGGGGACAAGAAAGCAAGTGTCTTTGCGTTTGGATAATTTCTTTGCTCAGCCATTATTTTCATATTGTCCGTGTTCATACAATGTAATATACTGTAGGATAATATTATATGTAATTTTGCTAAATTAAGCCTAATAAAGAGTATTATTTTTTTTTCGATTGTTAATTTATAAACTATTAACAATACGAACACTTATGTAATAATGTGTCTATAGAGTTTGGGAATTTTAGATTTGGATGTAATTTATGATTTTTTTGTTTTGCTTTGTTTTTGCAATTTTCAGACAACCCAGTGGCAAATTGGATACACGCCCGCTCGACGAGGAAGAAGCGATGTCCTTATACAAAACACCAGACTCTTGAACTCGAAAAGGAATTTTTGTTTAATATGTACCTTACACGGGATCGACGTTATGAAGTCGCCAGAGTCCTGAATCTGACCGAGAGGCAGGTCAAAATTTGGTTTCAGAACCGGCGAATGAAGATGAAGAAAATGAATAAAGAAAAGGGAGAGAGTAAAGAACAATAATGAATAAATGAACTATTTGTCAAATCACAACTAAAAACACTAGTGATGGAACAGCACAGATGAACCAAAACACAACGTTTCTTCTTTGTATTTATCACTTTGTTCCAATTTATATTCTTAGCTGTTTTAAAGCTATTTGTCTTTCTTAGTGCACAATTTCGTGTCCTCAAAAATTACTATAATGTATAGAAATAATAAACAGGATGTAGGCTATATTCTTTTGTCCTTTTGTGCTTTTGTAAGAATTACTGTTTGGATAGCCTATGTTCTTCGAGAGAATACTTGAATTCATTTCGATTTCATACACACTAATTTATTGAGTGGACGTGTCTGTCATAATTTGATTTCTTGTACATTGTTGCGCAGGCGTATTTTATTCAAAGAGAGATATCTGCGCTTGTATTTTGTTGTGATGCGTATTGTTGTATTTGTCCCCCCATTTTATTTGATTGTAACATATTCTATGTGAATACAGATTTGTGTAAATACAAACATAAATACTGAATTAGTGCATTGTCTATTGATCTTGAGTTAAAAGTGAACAAAGCTAACAATCGGCTGATTGTGTGTGTTTGGGGAGAAAGACACCATATCTACGTTTTTTTCAGTGAGATAAAGATCGAAACACAACTATTATAACTGGATCCTATTCATTCACTAAACTATACGAAACTGAATAGCAGTTACTGACATATACACACACATAAGAATCCCATAAAAACAGGATGTTGTATGTTTTACGCAATACACAGAACGCAGCGTAAACACGTGACGTGCTGTGTGCGTCGGCTAAAGTTAGGCCTATCAACTTTATAACGGATTGGATACATTGAAGCCTTGTTGTCGTGGCACATGTTTGTATGCTTGTTGTATGGCTGTGCCATCTCGGTTATAACAATGAAAAATTCTACAACCGTGTACGTGAAAGCAATCCACCAATGTCGCACATTTGTTTCCTGGGATCAACCTAAATTGTCTTTTTGTAGTGGTTAACAATACGGACAGGATGCTGTCGTTTCAAAAGACCAATCGAGCATTTCCGCACTGCTCGGACAAAAATGCCAGTTTTACAGCCCCTGTTGGAGCACGGCTGTTTGTCTCAAATGCAGACGAACAAAGCAAACTCGACTAACTGGCTAGACGTCTGGGCTAAATTACTTTATGGTTTTAATGGCCGGTGGTGGTGGAAGTGGCTGACTCGTTCAAAGGAGACCCATGCGCAATGTTTAAGTTAGCTTACCCTTTCCCGATGGCCAGCAGCAACCACACTGTAGCCTACTCCATGTAAGTGCTCTAATGCATCAATTATGCAGGGACAAGTCAATATTTAGGCTATATGCATATATGCAGAAGGGCTCAAGCGCGCTCTCATGTCAGGTTTCAATACCTGCTTGTGGCAGGATGAAATTAAAGTCGAAAAAAATCCCCAAATCATGACATTTTGAAATTTTATTGCACTTTTATCTTTGTAGTGTTTACAGAAACGGAAGAGTAGAGCCATTGTTGAGACAAACGGGCTGCCTTGTGTCCAAAACTGCGGTTGTTTCTGATTGGTGGAACGCACCTAGTATAAGACACATTTGGACACTAGATGACGCTGTTGATCCACGGTTTGAGCTGAAGAAGTGTGTTATGAGGGGATTTTGTCCCTGAAGTGACATGGATGCAAATGAAATAGTCTCTCGATGACAAAATTACTGATACATTTGAGCTTTCCCTTTTAGTGTTAGATCTGTAGAATAAAATGAAATGCGCTATTGGATTGTAAATGAGAGATTTTTTAAAAAAAATGTCTTATTGTTGTTTTTCCCTGTGTGCATTTATATTCTTTAATAAATATATTATGCTATATTGCACTGTCATATATTCATTAACCATAGTATGGTATTATTATTATTATTATTATTATTATTATTATTATTATTATTATTATTATTATTATTATTATTGTGGTAAAATTAAACAAGGCATTACAATATTGAAGTACAATATTTTAATAAAAGCACAATTAAAAGACATTTTACAACATCATTTATTTATTTATTTATTTATTCAAAACATTACAATTACAAGTACTACATCGATGCATGCAGTTTAGGAAACACATTAAAAACCAAAGCAAAAATAAAGGAAAAAGTATCTAATAATAAAAAAATAAAAAAATAATGATAATAATGATAATAACAGCCTTGGCGTCAAACTCCTTTTTGACAAATTTAAATAGACAATGTGTGCATCATAAGCCCTCAGACAATGGGAAACGGCACATTCACAGAGTGTAAGAGGTCTATAAATGTGTGTATTTCATATTTTACGATCGTGCGTTGGCTACAAAGTGTTAGTTACTGCGCTAAAACCACAGTGGCATATTCTCAACGCCAAAGAGCCGCTCGTTGTGGCTAAACATCCGTGTACGTGCAGCATTTTATGAACTGGTCCACGTGGGGAGATTTACAACTAATGCGCGCCGGTTTTACGGGGTCAGTAAAGTGGCACCTAGTATTCATAGGTCGTGTTTATATTTGCGAGTGTTTTACGGCGCGCAATGATCTTTCTCGATTACAACGCGTAAGATGTTTCCTTTTGCACCTGAACACTTGCGCTCTTTCTTTAATGGTCTTTACGACTTTGATTACTTTGTTGAAACTTTAGGGGCCAGTGCAAATATTGAAAGTATGCTTTTTTTAAGAAAAAAAAAAAAGCATAATATTCCAATCCGAAGGCCCATTCAGATACACTTCATAACAATTGTGATATGGCAGTTGTTTTCAGTTGATGTATAGGTTAATTTTAACAACGCCTTGTGTTAGAAATATAGCATGAATCATATTTAAAGCCTTTTTGCTTGTTGGTTATGATTAGTATACAGCTCCTCCTGAGGTGGATCTACGTAAGCCTCACGTCTGACCGGTCGCTGAAAAGATGAAGGGGTGGGGGTGAGGAGGGAGGGTGAGGAACGGGCGACCGTGGTGGGGGTGGTTGAGTGGGAAGCTAAAAAAAAAAAGGAAAAGAAAAAGAGCAGCGTCTGGGACTTGTGCCGGTTGGGAGCAGGACAGCTTCTTTGACATTAGCTTTACGCACATTCAAAGCACATGCATTAAGAAACTGCACAACCTGGGGATCACGAAGTGAAATCCGCCGAGGGGAACGGCTCTAAGAGAGTGAGCTGCCGTAGATTGTCCAAAGGGGCAGCGTTTCTTCTAGTTCCGGTTTGTCTGCGTGCGCTGGAGGAGTTGGGACCCTAAACAAAAGGCTGCCATCATCCTAAAGGAGATTATCTGCGTCAAGAAAGCGTGGGTGTGCTTGATGCTAGCTCAAAATGAGCTCCTATTTTGTTAATCCTCTTTTTTCTAAGTACAAAGGGAGCGAGTCACTGGAGCCAACTTACTATGACTGCAGGTTTCCACAGAGCGTTGCCCGCAGCCACACGCTGGTCTACGGACCTGGAGCAGCCGCACCGGGCTTCCAACACCCGTCCCATCACGTACAGGACTTTTTTCACCACGGAACTACGGGGATCTCTAACCCCGGATACCAGCAAAATCCCTGCGCCCTGGCTTGCCACGGAGATGCTACGAAATTTTATGGATATGAAGCCCTTCCGAGGCAAACGCTTTATGGTGCCCAGCAAGACGCAAGCCTAGCGCAATACCCAGACTGTAAAATCGTCGGGCAGCTCTAACCCCGGAGAAGGACAAGGCCACTTAAATCAAAACTCCTCTCCCAGTCTTATGTTCGCCTTGGATGAGACCCCACGGTCAGAATAATGTTATTATTTCCTATTCTTTCACTGTTAATTACGTGTATGTGCCAACGTGCCTGCACGAGCGTATGTTAGTATTTCTGTTAGTGTGTTAAATAATGTTTAACTATAAAACGATATATGTGAGAGGGACATGATGAGGCACATACAACCTGTACTGCAGGCTGCTGTAACTCCGCAGCACATGTCTATACAGAGCAGAGAGGTTGCTTTGAAAAGGGTCTTCAAAAAGCTCAACAGCTGAACATAGCTCTTGACACAGCTCCAGATCTCTTGAAGTCAATTATCGTTTTCATAAGACATTTCGCAACCTGTAAAAGCAACAGAGAGAAAATGGATATGTCAGTTCAAAATCTGTATAGCTCACTACTGGCATGCAAAGTGACAGTAGGCTAAGATCACGTCGCCCTAACACAGAAACACTGCCCAGGTACGGATACAATCAGAAAGAGAAAGATTATCATTCCACGTTTGTCTGCTTCAAACTAAGCGCAGCAGTATCATCAAAGGTGAAAAAGACCCATTTCAATCTTCTGCTATGGAGGATAAGACCGTATTCGGCGCAAAAGCTCTCCATGGTTTGTTGGGTCACACACAGATGCATACAATTTAAATGACTGTAATAACACATCATTTGCATATGTAACACGAGATATTATAGCTATTAGATATGCTTACCTGCAGTGATATCACTTTTACGCACCAGGACCTTAAAAAAACAAACAACAAACGTAATATTGAAATAGAAGATAAATACACTTGAAATTAGATATCCATAAATCAGAGTCAGCACTTGAGGCAAAATGAAAGAAGCTGAGCGGCGAGTATTCACCAAGAGGGAAATGAAGTAAATGCAGAATTAATTATAAGTCACCAGAGTGCTTTTTATGACGGACCATGGTCAGTCCGGGCTAACCTTTGGCTTTATTTCATTCAAGCCCCAGGAAGACGAAACGGCAGGCAAACCTACAGTCGTTACCAAACTCTGGAACTGGAGAAGGAGTTTCTGTTCAACCCTTACCTGACGCGCAAGCGACGGATCGAGGTGTCCCCATGCCCTCAGTCTCACCGAGCGCCAGGTCAAGATCTGGTTTCAAAACAGAAGGATGAAGTGGAAAAAGGAGAACAACAAAGACAAGTTTCCAGGCCAGAGAGGAGAAGCTGAAGCCGAGGCCGAAGAGGAGGGCAACGAGGACGGTGAAGGGGAAGAAACTGAGGAGAAAGAAGCGGAAGAAAAGGAAGAGGCCAAGGAATGATTTTATGGTCCTTTTTATGGTTATATGGCTGAAAACGAGAGAAAAGAGAGGCCCCATAAACAGACCGAGAGTCAGAGGAAGGCAGAGAGCGTCAACTTTATGACCACCCATTCAATTTGTCAAAAGGGAGAAAATCCCACCAATATTGCTGTCATAAAAAGTCCAAATTTGACCAGTATTATAACATTTGGCTTTTCTGAGAGACTTGAAGCAAATTGTGTCTCTGTAAAATAACGCATGTTAGTTGTGAAATGGCATAACTATTTTTTACAAATGTGCTTTTATCAAAACGCATAGCCAAATAAGATCAAGACCAACGCCAACGTGTTTTGTAAATAGATACCAGCCTACATTTACAATGTCATATCAGAGTAGCCTTTCAGAATTGTAGGCCCGGTTTGTTGAGACTTCATAGCAACTGTCACATCGGCGCACAGCCTGTGTATAAACCAGTTTGAATCTTGATTGTTACTGTACTGTTTATCGTTTTATGTGGATGGCCTCGATAGCCATTAGCTCCTCAGACTTCTTTTCTCTAGGATTACCAGGGAGATGCAATCGTTTGAAATTCTCTGATGCTACCTAAATCTGGGGGAATTGCAATAGAGATTTTTGAATATACAGATTTCATATGATTTTAATTTCAAAGTGTTATATAACCTTCTATTATTCTATTAAGTTATCTGTGTAGCATTTACCCCATATACAATTTACACTTGTTGAAGACAATTTAAGTCTTGGGAAGACAATTAGCTCCAAGCCAACGCTTTTTAAGATTGTACTCGGCACTACCTAAACTCAGAGCCCTGCCCTTTACTGATTTTTATTCCACACTCTTTCTTGGGCATCGCTCTGAAAAGATTTAAGCTGTTTCCCCAACAACTAAAACTGCCTATAACGCACATTTAGCGATGTGTTTGATTATACCTGCTACAATAACACATATTTTAAACATAAGGGAGTTTTTATTTTAATGTGCTGGTGATATAGCGTAGTAGTTTTGCACTGAATATAACCTTTATGTACGTCTTGTTATATATTGATGTTAACAATATGCTCGTTTCCTGGTGTTCTCCTGTGAAAGACGGAATTGTGTGTCCTCGCCGTTGTTGATGTAAAATCACAAATAAACAAGATGGCTCACTCTTATTTATGTTTTTATTAATGTTACAATATTGAATATTGGATATCAGCCCACACATCAAATATACAAGAGGCTAAGAGCATTAATGCACCTCAATTGCACATTCACAGCGATGCAGAATTTACAACAAACAGCATTAAAACAAGTTGAATGAAGTGCCCCAAAGCACATTGATACACTCATTTTCAGACACTGTACGTTGCAGCGTTAATACGTGTAAATAAACCAAACAGGGGTTCAAAGCATCTTATCATTCAAACGAAGCTGTGTCAATTTAGTGCGCGCGCCGCGTACACTCCAAAGCCATGCGCACTGTTTGATTCATCCGCGTAATAATAGGCATCTTGTCCTAAGGGAGGACTCTAGCCTTTTTAATAAATGTTGGGAAGAATAATGACTGTATGGGTTGACTAACATCTGATGTGGTGTCATGATACAGTAAACTAAATAATCTCAAAGCTTTCATGGGAGTTCATTCTTCTATTTATGTGTTTCAAACCCACGCAGTTATATCTGGTTGAGAATAGTATGTTTTCTGCTTTTGATCAAGTCACAAAAAAGTGAAAGTATTAAAATCCAACCATCCATACAAATGGATATCCCTGCAGCTGTTAATGTTGGAGACAAACACGAGTGAAGTAAACGGATGCAAGCTGCAAATTGTGTCCAACCCCCATGTGCAGCTTATATTTTGAATGAAGGCTTGACAAAATAATAAAAGATTACGATCTCTATTGTTTACACGCAGTTTATTCGACAAGGTAGTGGTATTCTACTTCATCTTGGTTGTAACATTGTATTGACTTTTTCATAATTAGTTGCGTTGTCTGCGCTTGTGCTCAATTATTCAGTGGATTGCCTATCTCTTCTGTCAGCGCCCGTCCGTTCACTTATTTGAATACGTTCAAGTGAAACATTTTATGGACACACCAACCACTAGATGCAAATACTGAGGTGGAAATCTGACAAATATTTAAAATCCCTTTATCGAAGGAAACTGTGGAAAAATACTACTGCTGAATATGTTTGAAATACTGATTAATGTCGGCCTACTAATTTGTGGCGCCTTTTGTATCGTGACCTAAAATGATTGCGCTTATTCACTTGGAAGGCATTATTGTGAGGTTTAAGGGGAAACATAAAATCATGTGAAACATAGTTCAGCAAACAATAAGCAAAAGCCTAGTTATTTTTTTCCATTATTTTTTTTTGTTGTTGCACGTTTTGTCTTTTACGTCTGTGCGTCAAAGCGTTGCCATCCTGTACAGTGTGTTCTTAAATGACACTTTTCGGTGACTTATATGGCTATTGTGTGTGTACTTTTAGCATGGGGTTGACATTGCCATTAAAGTTTAGTGTAGCTGCTGTAAAGTTTATTGGTGGTGTAAAGACGCTGCTTGGCTGTTTGCGTCAATTTGGGCTCACTGCAAACCATGCAAGGACAACGCGCACCACCACCAAGTATGTATTATTATTATGTTTTTATTTTTATTTTAATACCAGAAATAATTTTGTTGTTGCATTAAGTCACTCTAAAATACCTGGCTTGTAGGCTATTTTATTATATCACAAAAACACCTGGCCTTTCGAAGATATTATTTGCTTCTCATTTTCAATGATTCAATGGCTTAAAATGTACGTGGTCCTATTTCCTCTGTGTGTCTGGTTGGAAAAAGAAATCCCTTCTCTAAAAGCGTTTTCTTTTTTTTTTGGGTTCTCTTATATATTTGTCAAAGTAAAAAATAAAAAAGGTCTCATTTATTTAATCAAAATTTAAATGGGATTCAACATGTCATTTGTTGGAGCTAATGATCGCATTATGTGCACAATGTGCACCAGCAGCAAGAGCATTACGACGGATTTTTTTGTTAAAGCAAATTTGTTAGCTGCGTGGAGACTTGAGTTTGTGATCTAATTTTAAAACGCGCACCAAATTTGCCTAATCTCTCTCCCCAAAAAATCGGATTCCCCACAGCCCCTCCTCTTCTTTTAGTTTTATATTTCTTTTGCAATTGGCCAAGCAGCTTCAGTGGCCCACAGTAGGAACTGCCATATATGTACTGAATGTGTGAGATACGTGGAAATCTCCATTCCTTGGTGAAGCAGTTTTTCGTCCATTTGAAAAGAAGTGAAAAGATGGGTGCAAACATTCCTGGTTGTTAAAGAGAGAAATTTACAGCTGAGTAATAAAAGTTTACGACTGAATCCTCTCTGTGATTGGCTGAGTTGAGCCACGTGACACACGCTCTATGAACATGAACTTTATGCTGTTGTCTATTCCCTGGTCCTTCCCTTGTATCAGCGGCAGACTAGGCTGCTGCGCTTAAGCTCGTTTTTGCGTTCATGAAACAACTGTAGTAAACTGGCGTTTGTTTGCGGTTCCGTGTGATCATCACCGATGATGTCTGACTTCCTGACAGAGGGATCGTCGGGGCAGTCGCCGCCTCTGCGTTTATTCCCGGAGGCAATAACAGCTTAGTCGTGGCTGGGTGAAGAAGAAGGATGTGAGAAACAAATACACTGCTATTCTGTCTCCTTGAAATACCGTACGTTAAGAACTGCTACGAGACCGTGTGTGTGCCGCGGTGATGTTCCCCGAACGCCATCGTGACGGGGTCACGATGGCGTTCAGCTGCTCAACCAAGGAGGTAAGGCAGTTTATCCTCCATTTCAATGTTCATCTATTGTGATTTGTGTGCTTTTCAAATATGTTTGATGCGAAGTGAATGACGTGATTGAAATTCAGAGAGATGCACTGTGCAGATGTGTGTGACCTGACCTGTAGCCTGCAGCCTCCTCCCTCCAGCAGGTATCTCCTGTTACCTGTGCACTGCACCTGAGAGCACACACAGGTCGTGCACTTTGTAGTTTTTGCAAATGTTTTTGATGTATTTATTTATTCATCTATTGCTTTGCCAAACAAGAGTGAACTTAGTGAACAGCGCCATGTGTCTCTGATGGGCCTGGGATGGATTGGTTTTACAGCTAGTCTTATCAGTGCGTGGTCTCATTATCTGTCATATTTGTTGTCACATAGCCAAGCCAACATTTGAATAACTCCAACAAGTTATTTGGTGAACGCGCATGTATAACATTCATACAATCATCAAGCTATGTGGGACTGACAGGTTCTTTTAGCAGCACTGCCCCCTAGCGACCAACAGGTTCTGTTGTTATGTAGAAGGGGGCGGAGGTTGACTCCTAGATGTTTACGGTAGCTCTGGAGTACTGCGGGTGTCAGCTGTCCCACCCCGGTTTGGGACAGGTCTTGGAAAAGTGATACACAGCGCTGGGTCGAGTGGGTTTGTTTTCTGTTTGGAGCACATTTAATGCGCAGTTATTCCAACGTGAAGAGGCAACACGATAGAGCTAATATGGTGGTGCTATGACACAAGCGCTGACGAGACCATGACAAGTAGCAGGTCGTTTGTTTTATTTATTTGGCACTGGTTGTTGTTTTTTCATGTGCAGTTTAACACTTTTTCACATGGCCCTAATCGACCTGCGGTTAAAAATGCGCACTCTTAATGCCAGTCCAATGTTCTTCTTATTTTCAATGTTAAGATAACATAAGGAATCTTTCGTTTGGACGTCACGTCTAAGCCAATAAATGAATGTGAAACTAGGGCTGCTTTTGTTGGGTTTATTAAGCAGAACACACAACACAGTCCATTGTCTTTTGCCAATTGTGATGTCTTATGATATAGCACCAATAAAACTTATTATCCCTGAAAGTCATAAAGAGTACCATACACGTTTTGTGGATATAGGTTTTTGGCAAGAGAGACAAGATGAGGCCCATGGTGCAACTTATCCTAAGCACATTGATATGAGTGGAGTTACATTTGAGAATGAGTGGTCAGATGTTTATCACTCCCAGTGCTTTGACATAGTAGAAATCCCGTTTAAAGCCCATTGAAGCTCAGCAGTCTGTATATTCCTGTCCCGCGTTGTGTTGAATGCTGTTGCAGTGGCTGAGTCCGACTCTGCGCGTAGCCTGCAGAAAGACAGAAAGAGTGCGGGTACTTATGTATGCTGTTTGGGTTCAATTAAATGGAAAAGCACTGCGTCTGTGCTGTTAAAGCAGCAGACAAACTCTGGCATGAAAAGTTATGAAGCAATGAAGCTGTCCGCATCACCACATTTAGAAGCTCACTTTTAAATCTCGACAGGCTGAAATTTTCTTGCTAATGGTCATAATTTATGATGTGTGGATCAACATGCGCTCATTGACCAACAGCTTCCTGAGTGCTTAACGACCAAAAAGTCGAACACTTCCGGACATTAATTGGACCAGCCGACGATGGTAAAGCGCTTATAGAGGGCTTTACATTGTTACTATAAGAATTACTCCTTATTAGTAAGGTTAAAAGCTGCAGTGAGCGAGAAGTACACATAAGCTGTGTTTTTAATCATGGAACCTTAAGTAGAAATTTCACAGATACCATACAACTAATCCTGACCGATGTGGTGCCTTTGAATGTCAAAGCACCAAGAACGCACATTTATGACCAAATGGGCCCCTGTGCTTTGTCGCAGGCCTCTTGCACAGTTTCCGTCAATTGACCTATAGGAACCAACTAGTTACTAATAATAATAATAATAATAATAATAATAATAATAATAATAATAATAATAATAATAATAATAATAATAATAATAATAATAATAATAATAATAATGCAGATATGAATTTGTTGCAAAGTCGTCTATTCTTAATGTGGTCACACACAATCCTGGAAAGCTGGACCAAACGGCTTGTCGCCTTCACTCATCAAAAGGCGCGCATGGGATTTGCCTTACAGCCCGCAATAAAACACATGAGGAGAAAGAATGACCTTTCTATTCCTGCACACTGGCAAAGGCTCGACAGCATTCCAGCCACTCTTAGAGCACATTTTGGGAGAGTCCAGTTTATTTAGTGTCCGTCTTTATGATCCGCCCGCCGTGTGTCCGCATGTTGCTGAACATTCAGCGTTTGGGGGGAGCGAAACATTTGGACAAGTTGTAAAAGTGCACCACCGAGCCCTTCTCCCTTTCTCAAATCAATCGTAATGGATTCATAAATTTTAAAAAACATTTAAAAATGCGCAAAATGCCTATCAGGCTTTTTTTTTTTTTCTCATGCCCCAAATGAATTAAGTGTTATTTTAAATATTTCTAAATAAAGTCATTTTTTTAAGTAGGCCTATTTTGTGCTTTAATAGACGAGTTCACATTCTTTAAATAGTTGTCTCCTTACTCTACTACTTAAGTTGTTAAGCAATAAAAGGTACATCAAATATCAAAATATCTTTACCAAATTAACGTGCAGGAATGGATATACCTTCTGTGATATCTTGCATAGTTTTGTAATTTAGTGTTCTGGCACTTTTACGTGTGTTTGTCTGAACTGTGCGCGGATGTCACATATGGTCGGGAATAAGGTGATGGGAAGCTTTTATTGCACTGGCCACTTCCTCCTCTTTGTTCCTGTCTCTTTTATGGTCCATTCAGTTAGACCTCAAACAACAGAGGCAATGCTGCTGTTGCACTGCGAAACTATTCACTATAACCGAACTCATCAGTGGCTTGATTAGTGAGTTGTTGAGGTTTTCTGACATTAAAATAAATAAATAAATAAATAAATACAGAAATAAGGGGGGGTTTTTTTGTCGTGGGACAAAACATTAAAGCAATCCGTGAGACGCACGAAAAACATTCTCACCAAGTTTAACGTGATACTATTACGAGCAAGTCAAACATGTATTTTGTCAATTGAGTTTGATTACTTGGTTTTAAGTCCATAATTTGCCACAGAAAAAGGCAAAATTCATTCAAATAAGAAAATGATTGGTCATCCAAAAAGTAAAATCCATGCGCCCTTTATTAAATGAAGAAACAGTACCTTAAGCGCGCGTCACGCATTAACCAGCGCAGCCGTCATAGCAGGCCTGTCCGTGAGGCTAGGCAGTGTAATAAGTGCTTATATTTGATGAGGACGAAAGCGGAGATTATAATTTTCATGGCTTTTCTGGTGCACTTCGCTAGAACAGTCCAGGGACTCCGACTTGCGTCTCCGAGATGCATTGCTGCAGAGATAGTTGTTTGTGAGTTGGGGAACGTCACTTGTTTTATTGCCCAGAAGAGAGACCATAAACGCATTCTTACTACCTCCCCCAGTCAACAGAAAGAGCAGTTCACAAGTCAGATACTCTGAAGAACATTAACAGTGTGTTGGAGAGCGATAGTGTGGTTGATATAAAATATAAATGTCAATTGTACATGTGCGTATTGGGGACAGGACGATAAGGTGTGCGCAAAGTGGTTAAGAATGAACTTGTTCAAAATACACAACAGGCTGGCATGTACAAAAATGCTGCACACAACAGACAACAAAGGAAAGGAAATCATTTGCAACTGTGGATGTGTGTGATATAACCATTAATTAGGCATAATACTTAAATATGCTTACTTTGGGTAACATTCTGAAAAACTAAAAAGTGTGAAAGTTAAGCAATTTCCCAGTGCCAATCAGTCCGGTGTGTCAGTCCAAGTCGACTTTGTGTTTATCGGCATTTAGCACTAATGTTCAAGCTTTGAGCTAAAAGCTACAGTTTCTCCTCAACTCCTGCCTCTCAATTGGTTGAGCTTGGTCAGCTGACGTTGTCATATTGTCTCTCACCGAGCCAAGCCTCGACTATAACACTCGGGTTTGTGCGTCTTAACCGGAGATTGGAAATTAATAATATTGAATCCTCAAAGTTGCCCTCGCATCACTTGAGTTGAAGTCTAACGGGTGAAAGAACACTTTAGAGAAAGGTGTGTTTGCGTGAGAGAAACGGAAAAGGATTTACACCAGAAAGATCGAACAAGAAGTGGAGAGAGTTGGAGTAAGGTTTACAAGCAAGGTATGAATTCTTATTTCGCAAATCCGTCGCTCTCATGCCATTTATCCGGTGGGCAGGAGGTTTTACCTAACGTGCCACTAAACTCCACCACCTATGACACGGTCAGACATTTCTCGTCTTACGGCGCGGCAGTGTCTCAAAATCGGATCTATGCACCTTTCTACTCTCCACAAGACAACGTTGTGTTTGGCTCTGGCCGGGCACAGTATGAGTATGGATCAAATATGTTTCTTCAAGACAAGGACGTGCTCCCCAGCTGCAGACAAACAAACATGGGACTTAATTCACAAAGCCACATTGCCCAAGAGTACAGCCTGGATCAAGGAAGAGCAGGAGCCCAGGATCAGAAGAGCAACATCCCGATCTACCCGTGGATGCAGCGAATGAACTCACACAGTGGTGAGTTTTACTATGACAAATAAATTAAGGAAATGGTCCAGTTTTACGATATGTCTTACCAAGAGAGTAAGTTAGTTTTTATGGCCCCATAAAACATTACTGTGTCCTCTCTACTTGTAGATGGGTCTTTACATGTGCAAACAAATAGCAAATTAAGATGATATTGATCATAATCAGCTGAGGTCTTCCAATAGGCAGATTATAATATAACATAAAGACAAAATAGTTTTAGAAAAATTAGGCAACAAAAAAAAAGAAAAGAAAAATTGTGGCCTAATAAAGAATCTGTTTAAAGTTATCACGAAGATAGACAGACTTTGTGGCTGCAGTTTGGATGAGAATAACTGAGAGTTGTGACTTTGTGTACCCCACAGGAGTAGGCTACGGGACAGACAGACGCAGAGGACGTCAGATATACTCTCGTTATCAAACACTCGAGTTGGAGAAGGAGTTTCATTTCAACCGCTATTTGACAAGGCGCAGACGTATCGAAATTGCAAACGCGCTCTGTCTAACGGAGCGCCAAATCAAAATTTGGTTTCAGAACCGGCGTATGAAATGGAAGAAGGAGAGCAACCTGACGTCCACTGTGACTGGAAGTGAACAAACTGGCAGCTCCCAGGAGGTGGAACGCATTGAGGCAACGGATGAAGAAAAGGACGACGACAAGAAAAAGGAATAATTACGGGATTTATTTACTTATCAAATGACCCTACAAAACCCAACATAACTACCTAAACTACCTAAATGAACATGGGAGCGGCTTCACTGCATGTTGGCTGTCCCACCGCACTTATACCTTGACCACGGAGTATTGAGTCTAAGAATTTCTTTTAGCCCCAAATGGCACATTGGACCGCAGTGTTTTTGTTACTGCAAGGTACACTTTATGATATTGTGCAAATATCACATCGGTATTAATACGTTCTTCCCAAGTATATTTATCCCCCACAGCCTATTCATCACTGTGAATCCTTTGATCACCCCCACAAAAAACTAAGTATTGTACATCAACATTCCATAGTTCAGAGCAGGATGAGGCAAACAGTTTGTGTCCATTTCAAGTCCACATTTGAACCAGACCCCCTTGCTGTATATAACCAAAATAAACAAGTCCACTGCTTTGTACAATTCCAGTGATTATTAATTCATTGTATTTTGTTGCTTTAATAGTGGCCCCGCGGGCTTAAAAGAAAAAAAAATATGAAAATAAATAAATAAAAATAGCCAAATAAATTGCGCTTTGTCCATAGGAACAGGATCCAAGAATATACATATTCCTTGTCAGTTAAATTTGTACACCTGTAATTATCACCATTTTGGGAACTGTCTGTCATAACTGTGTATCACAAATAAAGTATTTGCAATACTTTCGACTTTGTCATGTTTTAAATGTTTAAACGAGTGAAAGGAAATTGATAATAATCAATAAACACGGCACACGAGTATAAGGAATAGCCTACACTTAGAAACAAAAAGGCCTTGTCTCTACATAGGCTTCGGGCTATTGTTGTGTGAGTAAAATCCTGCTTTTCTGTTCAGACCAGTGGGTTATTAATTGTGTTTTTAAAAATATATATTATTATCATGAGTACAATTACTATTATTATTATTATTATTATTATTAATAATAATAATAATAATAATAATAATAATAATAATAATAATTGTTGTTATGCATATTATTATCATTATTCAGAGCCTTATGTATTGTGCTATAGTCGGATAAAGGAGAGGGACGTTGGGAGCAGTGGTCGCAGTGTCCGTCCTGCCCCATACCAGACACCAGATGACGCTCTTGTCTTACTGTCGTGCCCTTTTTGCGCTAACCATGCTCTGCCTGGTCTTCCTAAACCAGCAGCGCAAACTTTACTGGACACGTTTCTGCTATTCATCAATATCCCCATTGAGTATCAAAGCCAATTTATGACTGGCCAACATACGCACGTGATCTCACAAATGCCCCATATGTGGGCAGCGCACTTGGCGATCAAGAAATAAAAAAGAAAGCAAACCCTGTATACGCGTTAAAACACGGATTAGCCTATTTTGAACAAGTTAAAAGATCGTCGCTTAAAAAGCGACCGCAGAAACAACAATATGATCTGCAAACGCGACGGAACGCGCGCTACTTCCAGCCAGCAGGTTTGAAGAGTTCAACACGAGCGCTTTTATTCACAGCTCCAGTTTCACTCAAACAGCGGAAGCAACTTCCAATGCCATGTTTAATTTTGATATGTCTGAACGCGTGTCCAGTCGCTACATGGGCGTTGATCCGAGCGGATTGTACACTCGTCCCAGCCCAACGACCTCTGTTGACAGGGACGAGATCAAAACTAGCCTGCTTGGCAACTCGGAAGCTCCTTTCCAATCCAGATCACACATAATGGTATCCAGTGACTCTACCGTGGACGCGAGCGCGCACAGCTACAGCAGAACGTCGGTGCTGGGACCAAACCAAGAGACGGAAAAAAGCTCCAAATACGGAGTCAACAAAAACCACGAAAGTCAGAGGGATGAAGATAGCGCACAAGGATTAAAACAACACACTAACACAAGTCAACGAGAGAGGAGTGAGCAACCCCAGATTTACCCATGGATGACAAAACTGCACATGAGCCACGGTAAAGTTTGTCCTATTTCTTTAGTGCGAAAGACGCGTTTCCCAATCTATTCACTACAACCCTTCTTTTCGATCGTTCCACTTTTCTCTTGAGTTTTATAGGCCAAACGCAGGAAATAATAAAAACTCGCGGTCATAAATTTTATGACAAAGGCATCCATTGCTCGTAAACCTGCTATGTTACGACGAAGAGGTGATCTGAGGGTGATTTATGATTGTATAATTGGATAAGAGAAGCAAATTGTAATGACATAATAGTATAATATTCCAAATACATTTTAAATATAGATTTGCTTTTGCTTTGTTTATATTGAAACTTAAGATCTGCTTATAGGCTTCACATTATCAGATGTGTGTGTGTATGTATGAGTGTGTGTGTGTGTGTGTGTGTGTGTGTGTGTGTGTGTGTGTGTGTGTATGTATGAGTGTGTGTGTGTGTGTGTGTGTGTGTGTGTGTGTGTGTGTATGTGTGTGCATGTATGTGTGTGTGGGAGTGAGACAGAGACACAAGCCTAGCCTTAAAATGAACTCTGGGACACACCACTGCCCTGACCCAATCGTGAACTTTTCACCTCAAAAACATTTGAATAGACTTGCGCCTTAATTCCTTCACTGTGTCTTCGTCCTCGGGTTGATGGGACAGACGAAAGTCTGTCTGATGCCTTTGAGTACAATGCACAGTGAACCTCAACCCTCAGCAGAGATATTAATCTATGCTTACGCCCTCATTTAGCTGCTTTAATTTGAGGTTAAACTTAAAATTAATATTTACCTTTTGCATTGCAAATATAGCTTATAGCTGTTACGCATGTGGATCAGCCTGTGTTAAAAAAAAAAACCAAAAATAAAATATCGGTCACCATTTTCATTTCAGATGTAGGGGGGCGTTTTTTTGAGAGTTTTCTCCCCAATGCAGTCAGAAATAATGCCATTAAATGTAACATTTTAGACTCTTAATGAAGTCTCTTATGCGTGTCCTATAGTCATGACATAAAAAGTGTGAACTCACGAGGCTACAAAGGACCAAAAGAATGTATTGTTTCGTAATAAAACATGATTGTGCGTTTTTAGGCCTATATTGCCTTGCAGTTCAGAGTTAATTGAGGTTAATTCATTTCACTGCCTCTTCAGAGACGGAAGGGAAGCGCTCCAGGACCAGCTACACCCGGTACCAGACTCTGGAGCTGGAGAAGGAGTTCCACTTTAACCGCTACCTGAGTCGCCGCAGACGGATTGAGATCGCTCATAGCTTGTGTCTGAATGAGAGGCAGATCAAGATCTGGTTCCAAAATCGGCGTATGAAGTGGAAAAAGGACTTAAAGTTGAAAGAAAAGGAGTAACTGCATTGAGTGCGCACAGGTTGCACAGTGGAGCGTGACCTCCAGATGAACCTTGTGGAGTATGACATCATGACACTACGCTGCGTGCTTCATCACCAATTATGTGTCACTTGCTGCAGTTTGGGACCTAATGTATTGAATATCACTCAGTTTGATCAATAGGTTTACATTTTTGAATTAATTTGCTGCCTATGCGATGATAACTTCACTTGAGAGCATTAAGAGGACAAGCAAATAAGCCAATATCAACAGTAACCTCAGTGTCATTAAGCTAAGAGCTAAGGAGCCAGTGTCTCTTCATCTTTAAACTTTAAAATTTCACAGCCCGCGTTTTTAAAGTGGACTCTCCGTTCGATGTGGTTTAACGCGGAGTGTTGTTAGTCAAACGATTGCAAATGAATCCTGTAAGTAATGTTGTTTTTTTACGTGAAATGTATGCATTTCTTTTTTATGTTCTGCTCACGTGTTTATTCACAAGTTCTTGAGCAACTAACACATTTTATGCTGAAAATAAAAGTCTCCTTTGATGCCAAAACCACTGCAAAATATTGTCTCTATTTATCGGACCAACGCTGCCGATGACGAAGGCCCCTCATCACAGTTTATTGGCCCTTTAGAGCCCCTGCAGACAAAGTTTCCTGTTTGGATAAAGAGGGAAAGCGCACAGTTGCCTGAAATAATACAGCGTGAGGAGGTGAGACCACTGCGTCCTTTTCGTGCACAATGCGATACTGATCAGGCCATTTTGTAATTTAACGAGGTCCTCTTGCGTTGTGATGGTGCCATTATAGGCCAATGATAATTAAATCTACAGTCCACATACAAGTTATTTCAAATTTATTCTAAAAAATCATGTGTTTTTCTTTTTTGAATCTGAAAATGTAAGTATTAAAAAATAACTCACCTCGGATTTAAAGCGTCATATTCACTGTGGTCAGCGCTGCGCCCAATTTGGTCTGATGAGTCTAACCTTAAACCAGGACAAAGTAACGAATCCCTTTTGTGTGTCTTTCTTTTCGGGTATTTTAAAGTTTACAAGGTTACATATGCCAATTGGCTCAAGCATGGTCTGTGAATGGTGCATAGGAAGCACGTGGTGCCATTTAAGTGGGTTTTATGGCCTGGAAGAGCTGACAAACCTTCGATATATACACATCATATATAATCTTAACTGTCTGGAATTGCAGCTGCTGGCTTCCTTATCTGAGGAAGAAAGAGCTTTGTGGCAGTAAAGGACCACAACATTTGCGGGCTGTGCTGTGGCCGCTGCGGAGAACTGACAGAAGCTCTAGCAGTAAGTTCATTTTAAACTTGCAGGCCGGAAAATGCGTTTAAATGAGATGCCTTTAATATGCGTTGAAATAATAATTTTTGGGTTTTGTAAATTTGATGCTAAAACTAATTATTCAAACATGGAAATTCTTCGCCATCTTGCCCCAATCATTAAATGCATCGCTATTGAATTTAGTTTATTTCGGTAGATTAAACGGCTTTGATCAAACACAATCCGGAAGTTTCAATATTTAATTGTCGGAAAATTATTGTTATTATTATTATGATCATTATGATCATTATGATGATTATGATTATTATGATTATTATGATTATTATTATTATTATTATTATTATTATTATTATTATTATTATTATTATTATTATTATTATTTTAAATGAAATCAAGAAAATGTAGTCTTTTTAAATAATTTAATTCAGTCACCTTTCTAGATCATTTAAGTGAAACTTGTTACTTTTAAGTAAGTTTTGTTACTGTGCTATTAGTCGGTTGGCTTTATTTAATCAGAGTGTTTTTACGTTGGCTTAAAAAGATCCTTTACTTGATGTCTCGTACGCTGTTGTTTGTTGGGGTCATAGAGAGGCCACGGGACGCGTTTAACTCAAAGTCACTTTGCAGTGAAATTATGGTGTCGTTCAATCTGTGCACCTCTCCAAAAATGCACTCATGTGGACGAAAAAGAACGTCCCTTCTTTTACTTCTTTTTTGCATCAACACTTTTGTTTCTCCTTGCAATTTTTACATTTAGCAATATGGCACACATTGTCCAAGTTGAAAGTGTTTGGAAAAATAATTAGGCTATTCCTCTTTGCTATTTTTGCTTGACATTTTAAAATCATCACTTTGTGTCTTTTTGTATCTATTCTATATCAAATCCAATTTCCAAAAAATAAAGCTCTATGCAGCACGTCAGGAGTTTGTAGTGGGAAATAGATTTTTAAATGCACCTTTCATTGCCAGCTCATCTCAGGTAACATGCCCTTAAATGCAATTATTTTTTTATCCAATGATTGCATTAAGTAAGTGGGGAATTGGAGGCCAGTGTTGACTTCTTGCTTCTCCACTTCTTAGCTCTACACAAAAGAATCACTTACACCTCCAATAGGGGGCACTGTGTGACACCACTGTAGGCATTACTCCCTTGTGCCAGGCCATGCACTAGTGCTCCCTTTGTCCATATGTCTCAAAGGATAACATTGGCCTTTTTATAACGCTGGCCAATGCAAAACAAAAACACAGGAAATAGAAACCAGTCACTATCACCATCATCTTTAATATTTAAAATGCCAAATAATACAATTCACAAGTTCAACAATTCGTTGTCACGTGGCACACTTTTTTCTGTCTTTTCTTTGAACTGAGCAGCAGACAGTTTTCATTATTCAAGCTGCAGGGGTCATTTCCGGGTGAATGTCGCGTTCTCTGAATAAATGGGAAACGTAAAACATAACCCCTACTTTTCCTCATTGTACGCAAAGGGAAAACGTATTAACTGTGTGACGACAAAGTCGTGATTTTTTATTGTCTCTGTTCCATAATTCACTCAGTAGTCTGTAGTCGCCAAAATTATAGTAAATATACTTTTACTGTCTGAAAACGATCCATCCCAAGCCTCATGGTCCCAGTTCTGTGTGAGCTCACACATGTCAGTGCGTTTCTGGGGCAGGACATCAGAGTCGACCACATTTTATGTCCGACATGAACTAAACTATGATCCTCGTCTTTGAATCACCTTTAAAGTGGCCTGTGTAGGGCTTCCGTACTGGGAACTACTGTCATATGAAGAGAACTTAGATTTTCATGAATTTTGGATGCACAATAATAATTTATGATTGCAGATTGTCGATATCTTGGTTGGTCTTTCAAAAGAGAAAGTGTGTGTGTATTTCTAGAACGGTATGAGAATAATAACACACTTTGTTTTAATTTGAAATGTTTTTCATATGCTTTAATAAACGCATAACGCATGTTCTTATTGCATCTTGAATTTTTTTTTTCCCTCCTTTTTTTGTTTTTCAGATTAGTTCTAAAGACTACTCAGCGAATATCTTTGTAAGTGTGCCACACCAAACTCACAGGTCATGGTTATTGTCACCTTGTTATTGAATGCATGCATGTCTTTCAATCTATTTCCAGTACTGTCATAATTCTTTCCATTTTACCTTGCCAGAAAAACAAATTTAAGTAAAGCTTTGTCAAAAACATTGACCACTTCTTGGTTTAGCCTATTCATAACTGTTATTCAAATTATGAGCAAACACTGTATTTGGACTGTGGGTCCTCTACAATGGTTTTTTCCTTCATATCAGCCGTTCGTCTCCAGTCAGCCTGCATTCCATTAATTGTTTTTCTTCACACCGGACTCCAGCGTGCTGAGAGTATACGTGTGGAGGCTATTAGGTTAAGGGCTTGATTAAAAGCACTTCACGTGTGCGCTGTGCATCTGGGAAAGCATGTTGTTGCATCCAGGTCAGATATTACAACAGTTATCAGGCTTCCACAGCTACTGTTGGGTCTCAAATTAAAACCAGAACAAGCCCAGTGTCATCGTTGTATATGGGCGAACACGATTAGAGCACAAAAAGTGGGGTTACTCAACTATTCTTCAAATGGACAAATGAAACATCAAATTAGTTCGCCCGAGGGTCTCATTTTTTTGCACTTCTACATTATAACTAGTTATTGAACTAGGTGCACGATCTGAAAGTCATTTGTGGAGGGAAAGAATTCATTGCTGTCCCTCCATCAATAATCCTTGGCAGTGAACTATTGGAGGCAGTCAAACGCGAGGGTGAACCGCGGGTCAGCCTGTCTAACTAAAATTAAAATGCTTCTTCTAGAGCGCAAATGACGTGTGTGCTTCTTCGTACACGCGCTGCTTATTTTGGCCAATAATACTACTTTTATGGAGCATTTCTTACAATCCGTGGTATTGACGCACAGAGAAATATGAAGACATAGATGTTTATTGACAATGCCTGAAGTTTCTCCCTCGTTTCTTCCTACCACTGTAATCAATAACATCGATTCGCAATCTGAACATGTTTGCTGTTTTTAATAACCCCCTCTCCCAAACAGCTCGCATGTCTGATATTGTGATTTTTCATCCTGGGTTTCTCATTAGCTTCCATAGTGGCAGGAAAGAGGGTTAGCGAGCGGTCAGTATGGTAATGGCAAGCAGAAGAAATGGTTGAGAACAATAGAAACTTATTTTTCATGCGGCCTGTCACGCTGTCCCTTTGTACGCGCCGTGTTTGGGACTGAATATTCATACAGCAGACAGCTTATGGACCTGAGTTGCATGTTGAAAAGGAGAATCTCTCATCTTTTCTGCCTGTAGACAATCTTGGTGTTAAGATTCTCTTTTTTGCACGTACTAAATCTGGTCATATTGAAGCTTGTTATTGACTCTCTTGCCATTGAAGTCACATTCTATCGTTAAACTCATTAGTTGTCTATATGTACCCTGTAGAACCGAATTTGTGTCAACTAATTAATCGCAAATCCGTGTCTACAGGAATACATGGTCAACTGAAATCCGACGCCACAGGCCTTTTTCTTTCTTTTGTTGTTGTTTTGTTTTGCATCTCTTTCTGTCTGCTTTCATCGGAGCATCTGGTCTATCATAGGAGAATGAAGTAGCCAAACTTTGTCTAAAAGGATACTGGATACTGAGAGCAGCAGACCCACGCGCAGAATCTGCAGCAACTCCCGTGTCAGACCCTGTAAAACACGTTAGGAACAAGAGGTCGTTTTAAAGTGACTGATTTACAGCTTTTATTGCTCTATAAAACGCCTCTAACATCCTTGCAAAGGGTAATAGAAATGTCGTGCACATTCTGTACAAGCCCAGCACAGAAATACAACGTTTGAAACAATATTATGCAATTATTGCTTTGGAAATAACCCAGTTGAACTGTAATCCGATGCTAGTGGACAGTTAACAGGCACGTGGGGTATTTGGGGATATTTATTTCAGGAATATATCTTGTGAGTGTCTGCAGAGGCATGTGGGCTGTTAACATGACAGTAATTACCACCTCTTTAGTGATCTTTATGTGGAATAAACATGCCAACAGTAGCTTCAGAGTACAGTGACATATGGAGTGTCAACGGCTTGTTTTATTGAATTTTAATTTTTTCTTTTTTTGAAAGTTTTTAATGTCAAATCCGAATGCAATTAGTGGAGACAAACTACCTCTGTTTGTCTTATACATACCACAAACCATATTTTTTATTTTTTTAATCTAAAATGTTTTAATTCAGTTGTTGTGTCTCTGGTCTTGGAATGTTTCTTTTTTTTTTTTCTCTACTCTTCTGTGTATTACAAAAACTTCTTTATTTTGTTGCATTCACACTTTGTTAAGAGAGCTCTTCATAAAGCTCATGTGCTACTGTGCCTTTAAATATACAGGCCTTCCTCAAGATCTAAATGAAATGTAAATTGGGAAATGGCAAATGTGCAAAAACAAAGACAAATCTGAGGACTTCTCTGTATGCATTCTTGATTTTACTGCTCGCTTATTATTTCATATATTCTGCAATTATATGAGAGTCAGTAGCTCTTGTTCTTTCGTTATCTTACTGCACATGTCCTGGTCTATGAGTCAGACATAGACAGAAGACAGAAAGCCTTGCACAGTTAACTGTGTACATGTTATTGGGCCACTTCTGTTGCAAATTACTGGAATAAAATGTATGCTGTTAACATCCTGAAAGAAAAATATTAGAAACCTTCCAGTTTAAATCAGTAATAAATAAATAAACAAATTACTTATTTTTATTTTCTCAGATGACTTATGAATCCTATTCATCCAAACATTACTTTATATAAAGGTGGCAGTGTTCGTTCAATATTGTTTGAGCAAACCCTTTTATGGGGCTGTCCTGGAAGCATGGCAATGGTGTAAAAAAAACAAGTGTTGTTTCAATAACACTGTGATTACAGCTTGATCCAGCTTGTTTGCCTTTCAAACTACAAGGCTGATTTACAAGCTTAGTGACAAGTTCTTACAGAGCTTTTTCCTATGTGCTCTGACATTAACACAACACAGAAGCAGGAGGACACCGACCCACTGCTCTGATCCTAACAGTACTAACTGATGTTTCACACTTGAACTACTAATGGTAAAGGCTGCATGTTCATTAATTAGCAGGTAACCTTTGTATTAGGTGCCAAGTGTCCAAAATGATAGCACTTCTATTGTTGTAACTTATCCTTGGCACATCACCTATTGTCCCTGTGAATAATTGAGTCCATAGGATTTTGCCTGTTTTATTTTTGCCATGGTCAGCAACTAACTACTAGTTTTGTCCCCAAGATCAATGGCTGTGGTAACACAACTAGAGAGAGAGGAGAGAGAGATAGATAGATAGAGAGAGGTAGCATTGTTCCCACAATGGCGACTGGAGGTATGAAATACCTCTGGTTCCTTATCCGGGAACTACCTCTGACTCTGCTATTGGGCCTCTTGGTCACGTGGTAAAAGTAACTTTACAGGGCTGCTCGCAAGTAGGAGGGCTTTATGGAGCAGAAAAACGACAAAGCTAGAAAAATTATTTTCCACTCCAGAAATTAATGATCATGAGCTCGTATTTGATGGAGTCTAACTACATTGATCCGAAATTTCCTCCATGCGAGGAATATTCGCAAAATAACTACATCCCTGAGCATAGTCCAGAATATTACAGCCGCGCGAGGGACACTGGCTACCAGCATCATCACCAGGAGTTATTTCCACCTCCGCGGGCGAGCTACCAAGAGCGCCAGTATAACTGTGCAAGCATCCCAGAACCTGACACGCCACGGGGACATGGAATAGCCCACTCTGCGCACCTGCTCTCTGGTAAAGGGCAGCCTGCATCCTGTGAAACCTCACAGTTGTCCATGTCCCCTGCCACCCCGCCGGCCGCAACCTCCGCCTGCAACCAAGCCACGCCGGAACATCCAAACAGCACAGCGTCCTCAAAGCAGCCCGTGGTGTATCCCTGGATGAAAAAGATTCACGTCAGCACTGGTAGGCAACTTGTGTGTTCATGTTCCTTCTCTCCTTTTATCTATGAGCCTCTTACTCCCAACTCGTTGCCAGCCCCTGCTCCGATAGCAGGGAAGCTTTTGAAATGGCACAATTGAGGCGGATTTACGACTCGGCATTGGTAATTACACCCACCATAAATTTTATAGCTGAGGTATACTCAGGGCAGCCGTATCACCATGTGGCTTTTGCTGTTATGTATTGCACCACAGTCAGAGAGAGGGGGTAGAAATAAAGAAAAAAAAAAACTAGCTTTGTAATCTTGCATTAATAATTTAGCTGATTGCTTGATGTGAGGATCCTATCATTACGCAGAGAACTTCTTAACTTCCCTTTTCAATTCCTCCAACAGCTAAACATCCATTCAATAAATCTCTTTGCACATTCAGGCCATTCTCGTTTACCCATCCTTTCCTCCCTTCTTTGCACTTCTCTTTTTTGCAGTGAACCCGGGATACAATGGGACGGAGCCCAAGCGGTCTCGGACAGCGTACACTCGGCAGCAGGTCTTAGAGCTGGAGAAGGAGTTCCACTATAACCGCTATTTAACTCGACGGAGGCGCATTGAGATCGCACACACCCTGGTGCTGTCCGAGCGGCAGATTAAAATTTGGTTTCAGAACCGCAGAATGAAATGGAAAAAGGACCACAGGCTGCCCAACACCAAAGTGCGCTCCTCCTCATCGTCAGGCTCCAGCTCAGGCTCAGCAGCCGCCGCTGTGACCGCAGCCTCGGCCACTAACTCGAGTGCGGATGAACTAAGCGCACAACACGGGGAGGACATTACCAGGTTATAAAGCTGCAGAACGCAGCCGTGACAGACTCTTATTTATAGAACTATGACACGTTTTGTTTGGTAGCTATCTTGTGCGGTTTCCTTTAAGTCCAAAGTTATATAAAATGCATGTTATATAGCATGGATTACTGCGAATACCGATTAATTATTTTTACGTGACACAGGGTTTAATTTATTTGAAGTTCAATTAAAATGTTTTTTATCAAAATGTTGTGAATGAAGGAAAAAAAAAAGAAAAAATTTATCAGAATGTTATTGTGGGCCAATCTTTTGCCCTGCTGCCTAAGGTGAAATGCACAATCTATTTATTTCAAACACTGGAAGCAAATCAATATAATGATAGTTATTTTTGGTATGAAGCTGATACACACCATTGATCTTGAAGCTAATGTGTGATTTACCTCGTGTATTTCAGACACTGCCTTTTCATTTCAATTTAGTTTTGTGGTGTTGATGTTGTGTTTAGACCGTTTATTGTTAAATGCAATGGACGGGGTTTAGTGTATTTGTGCTAAACATACTGGTCAATAAAACCGTGTGTGTCTACTTGTTTTAAATCCGTTTGCCGTAGCTTTATTCCAGGCAGGATGAGGTCTGCTGGGGTTGGCTTGTTGACCACTTAAACCTGGGATTATCTTTTACAGCTACATCTACTGCAGGATACATCAGGGTGTACAAGAGTGTGCTATTTATGGACTCGTTTTTCTGTATTAAATTAAAAAATGAAGTACTTTGTGCTATGCTTGCTCATCAGTCTGAGGGGCATTCAATTAGTGCTTAACACAGGCAATTGAGGCCCATTCTCCGCCACTAAACCACAAACACAAGCAGCATGTATTGAGAGAACATTGTGATTTGTTGTAATATATTTTTTAAAAATCCAACCAGTCACTGTCCTGCTTTTTTTTTTTTTTTCACGGATTTGACGTGTAAAATAAAAAAAAATAAAGTGGTGATAATGCAGATGAATTAAGACTGGGTGCTAGTTCATTATTGTATATATTTTTTCTATGGATGCTGTGAAACTACGGTGTGCGCAAAAAACACCATAGTAGGCCTCTTCAGTACCGTTTGCTTCCGTATCAGCACCACATGAGAAAACCCTTTTAAAAATAGAAAGAACTAAAAAAAAGAAAAAAGAAAAGAAACTACAGTCTGCAACGTCATCGTGAGATTTGTTTCCGTGTAGCCAAACGGTAGAGATGCTGAATGGTGTTCACTAAACATTACTCACACCTCTCAACGCTCAAAGTATCTAGAGTTTATTTTACTCTCAATTACTCAATTTTTCTAGCTCTTGGACACAGCTTTGAAGAACACAGATTGAAGCATTACTTGGAACCAGAGACGCGCAAGAATTTGATAGATTATTGAAATAGTGACATGAATAGGCCTTATAAAATGCCTGACCTAGTGGGGGGCGTTGGGCAACAAAGGAAAGAGACATTCTCGATCATTAATCTTTCACTGCATCGCTTTGTGTATATTTTGCAAAACAATCCAGCCAACCACGTATTTATATATTATTAAATATGTGATCAAGACATATATTGGTCTATATTCCAAAAAGTTTGCATCCATGTTGGCTTTTGGGTTACTGATTTGTGGACATTTGACCGCAGTGGACGTGGTACTTTGCAAAGGCGTAAGAGTGGCATTGAGGCGGTGCTGAAAAATGATTCCTGGAGCCTTTATGTAGCTGGACACATTAGAGAAATTAATGTCCTCACCAAAGTCGCAGCATCCGTCCACTCCCATTGGAGGCCTGTCGCCTACACGTCGTGCTTCTCAAAAGCTACGTTGTTTAAGTTTTTGCGGCAAAGTAGAGAAGGCCGAGTTCATCTCAAGGACACATTTTCTGTGCCATTGGGTTCTCTTCTCTCTGGAAAACCGTCCTCTCTCCACTCCGCAGATATTTGGTTGAGTTTTGGGTTTAATGATTATTTCAGATAGTTTAGCGGCGCAGCGTGTCAGGGGACTGGCCTGAACAAAGCAGACTGTAAACATCGTTGTGGCAATCATGTAGCATTTCATGTCGCCTTTCATACACAAAATAATTATATCATTACTAATAAATAAACACAATTTAATGTGAATCGTTGAATGAAAAAAAAAATATATATATATAATGGAGTTGATTAAATTAGTTTACAGGCAAAAGGTTTTTCATTGTATACATATAAATATATATTTTACACTTGTCACTCACTGCTTGACTGATATTGTTCAAGAAAGTGGGGAAGTGAATCTCAGGTTACAGCAGAACAAAGGACTGGTCCTTGGAGACACATCTGTAAGTGAAGGAGGAGTAAAAACACATTGGCGCACTTTCACCTTTTATCAGGAGCTCGTCTGACGTAGGATTGGTGGAATGTATTATGGGAGCAAATGAGATATGATTTAAAGTTCCTTAAACAAACACTTGTGTCACTAGTATCATCCATAAATCAGCTATCGCTGACGCGTAAATATCAACCTTAAAACTATTGCTCACACACACACTTTACTTCAAAAACTCTCAATATTCACTTAGAGAGCTCTATGAGAGTGTGTTAGCCCTTCTTAAACGATAATCTGTATTTGAGAGATTTCAAGAAAGTTTAGAAGCAGAGGCCTGCATGATTGGCTGGCACTGGGAGAAATGTCCAATTATTTTGAGACCGTTCTTTTTGCACTTCGCAGCTGAGTCTCTGGAGTACCTGTAGTATTCCTGTGTAGTACCTCACAGGAATTATAGTAACGTTGGGTATTTTAATGCCTTGGCATTTCCGTTACCAACCAAACACTGTATTCTCAGTTTACATTCTTTGAGCAATGAGTGATTTATGTGCACTCGGGCCCAAGTCTTCCAGTAAAAAATCCCAAATTTACACAGACAGCTATGAAAGGCAGGGAATCAGCTGTTTTCAATACCTACCCAACACTGCAAACAGGGCCCACTCGTCTCAGGTGAGTGTCGTCCACTCACTCGGTGCGTAATGAAAGGTCTAGGGCAGCGCTTTGTTGGTCTGTAGTGTGCATGAAAAGCAACCATGGCAGCTGCATAAAGCCACAGAGTTGAAACAGGGGTCATGAAGCTATTTTCTAGGGACAGACTCGCTGTGCCTCGCATTGACCAGTGGTGGGTGTGTCACAGATCCGTAAATCTCTCTCCATCACCAACAGATGCACCACGTCTTTTCTTCTGGCCCTGGACTCAACTCATTTACATACAATTATTCAGACATGTTCAAATGATTTACTGTGGAGCCGTGCAACATTTAAAGCGCGGATCAAGTGTCGCATTTTAGATGTCTATTACAGTAGGGCTTTTTCTACTGTAGGCCTATATGTCAACAAGTAACTCTTGCTTTGATTCGTTATTATTCTTATAATATTTTGTTGTTTGTTTTACAATTTTTTTCAGATGAGTGCTGTTTCAATTCTTACCTGCAGAATTATGATTATGTTATCCATGTTATTTACTTCTCATTAGCAGATTGATTGGAGTATGGTGACTCAAATATGGATTTACAATATAGGTGATGACTTCTAATAAACAGAAGTGGATCTGTTCACGAAAAGCTTTTTTTTTGGTACGAATTTAAAAAATATAGGCATACAATAAAACGCATGTCTGCAGTGTAACAAGAGCCTTTATTAAAAGACGGTTTTTGTTTGTTTTGTTTTTTAAATAGTTTTCATCAAGACATCCACAAATAATTTTGAGCTGTCAATATTGATCACTTCAGGCTTCAGAGAATATGCTCTAGATGCTGAGATTATTGTCTTTGGAGAAAACATAATAATGAAATAAACCAAATAATGAAATTGCAGTATACAGTGTTTTCAAGACAAATTGAGCTTTTACTTGTTGGGGCAGTGAGCGTTAACGAAGTTTAGAAAATGCCTCTTTGGGTTCATTGTAGCCATACGGGACCAGCCTGTAGGCTGCAGACCAAAATTAATTTTCCCCTTAAGTAACTGTTTAGGCCAAAGCTTGTTTGGGGAATTGACAATGTGTGTGTCTTTTCCCCACTTATGAAGTGCAGCCTGCAAACTCTAGTCCTTTCATTTCAGTCTGCATTGTTTACAGCAATATAGGGCACTGGGCCCATAAATCTTCTGCAAGCTCTGCCAAGACAGCGCCATTTGTATGCACCGTTTTAACCGACAGCATCCTCTGCCCATTAACGTCTCCTCGCAGCTCTCTCTCAGTCTGTTCTTATCTGCCCACCTTCGTCCCCTGTGCACAGCCAGTCACATCTCTGCAGTGCACAATCTCCAAATGAATGCAAACACATAAATAAAGCTATGCATTGGAACACTTGTGTATAAGAGCAGCGTAGCCTTTCCCGCGTCCCCACAGCGCGCATTGCATCCTCTCTTTCGCCATTTCCAGTGTAAGTTATTGGAATGGGGAATAAAAGTTTATCGACGGTTTCTTTGCTTGTTTATGTCAGCAGCCACGAGAGCGCAGAAGGTAAGGAGGAATTGTAAAAGGGTTGACACCCAGAGCGACCGGCGCGCTTTTGTGTGAGAGAGAAAAAATGATTTATAGTCAGCGAGGCAGTTCAAACAGAGTTCACGGAGAATTGTGGTGGAGGCGCGGAGGAGCTAAATTATGGCGCTTGAGGAGCTAAATTATGGTCTTGCTGAGCTAGTATATCATAGATCCTATCTCCAATGCAGTGAGTTCAAGGGTGCGAAATAGGGAGAAGCAAACAATGGAATCACTTATTAATAATTAATAATAATAATAATAATAATAATAATAATAATAATAATAATAATAATATAATAATATAATAATAATAATAATAATAATAAATAATAATAATGTCCCCTATTCAAACTGAACACTGGGTTGCATTGAGCTCACTCGTTTCATTTATGGCATTTCTCGGACCAAGCTCTCGGTTCAGGTGAAGTAAGGGGGAAGAACAGCTCTTGCACTCCGCTCCTTTTCCATGAGTACGTAATCCATCACTGCACACCGACATCTAAAGAGAGGCTTCTCGACAGCTTTGTTGTAGTGAACCTCTTAAGATAGAGCATGCCGCACAATATGCTAACATGACCCTTTTTGTTACACTGTGTAAAATTGTTGAAAGCTTCATTATTCTGCTTATTAATGCACTTTGCATACATTTGCAGGAATTAAGCGGCGGCTTTATGAGGTACTTTTTCAACAGTAACTATGTTATAGGCCACACATAATTTCAAAGATATTATGCATCATGTGGCTTGTTAGTATTTTGAGATTTAATCAGCATGCCCTGTGCAGAGTTATTCAGTGTTTCACGTGGTGTATTCTGGTCAGTGCAGCCTATTCTACGTCAAATGAGGCAAAAGAGGTGAAACAGTGTGGGAAAAATGTAAATCAAATGCATTGTTTATTAGGTCTGTCTGTTGTATGTCTGTTTTTTGTTTGGTTTTGTTGTTCTTCTCTTTTTAAAACATTTTGCTTAGGTGAATATAGTTCTCCAGCACTCAATCAATACGTATATACTTATATTAGCCTATGCAAATGGGGAGGTTTTGCGCCAAAATGTCTTCTCGTCATGCATCTGGGCAGACACTTGATACTGTACAGTGATGCCT